>PVJA010003894.1:0-90728 GCA_004027025.1 Myocastor coypus | reverse complement strand
AGGAAGGAAGGAAGGAAGGAAGGAAGGAAGGAAGGAAGGAAGGAAGGAAGAAAAGATAGGAGAAATGCAGGTGGATCCTAAAGGCAACAGGTCACTTGAAATCTTGATATCAGCAGACCACAATGATTCGTCTGTCTTTTCACCCAGTGAGAGCAACTAGCCCTCAGCAGTTTGGAATGAAATAAAACTGTAATTCCAATAAATAATGTAGATACCTTCCTGGGGTTTTGGAACCTATTCTTAAATTTATCCATTTTATGATACAGTTTTCTTTAGGGCAAATAGAATATTATGGATAATACTAAGAAATAATATATGCTTTATAAATATTTTAGAAATCCCAGAAACTAATTGCTAAGGGAGTGGAGGGGACTCATTAGTTACAATTTCAACATGACCAAGAAAAAACCACTGTTACAGTAATTTTTATCTGTGAAATGATCTATTTGAATTCCTGAGACTTAGAGATGAACTAAGCAAGATTGTTGAGACTTAGCAAAGGAATGAACCGGGGGCAATTTCTTATTCTTCAGTTTCAGGAAAGATATTCTTTATATGTCTTATTATATTACCTTCATAAAAATGGGGTGCTCCATATTGCGTGTGGACTCTATCCAGTTTAAGGATCAGTCAGACCATTTGAGTCATGTTTAGACTAACTGGTTTGTAAGAGCTCTGTATCACTGTGGCTGTGCCATCTGCATCCACCTTCAAGCAAGACAGTCTTTCAGCTTCAGCCCCTGCTGCTGCAGCCAGATCATATGTTAGAAAATAAGGAATGTCTTTGAAGAAAACCCCACTTGTTATTAGGAAATTACTTCAAACATTTGTTCAACAAAGGATATATTTGTTTTTATAAGAAGAAATAATTTCACAGAACACTGAATCATCTATATGCCAGTGGTTTAAGTCTATAGTTGATTACTAGTTTTGTAATTTTTTTTCTAATGTATGTTTGTATTCTGAAATGTTTAAATTCACTGGGGGGAGTTGCAACAGGTACATAGCACATCACTTTTGTTTTTATGGCCCTTTTCTCTGTTCTCTCTTCTACCTCTGATGATGGTTATTTGAATCTATATGGAAAGGGATATCTTGAGCTATATAGTGGTTCATTTAAACATAGTATTACACTGCAGTTACTAGAGAGGCATAGGTCAATTCATGCACTGTGAGATGTCATGTTATGCTTAAATAGCAATAGCTCAGTGCAGTATTTGACCACTGTTTTTTCCCTTCTGCTCAGTCCTTCAAATTCTATTTTCAGTCACACACACTGAAATCAGTGCAGTTTCACGTAATTCTCTTGTTTTGTTCCCACAAGTCAAATGAGTTTTCTAATTTTATATACAGTTTTACTCTTTATTGAAACACTGGAAAATTACAGAATGGTTTTCTCATGGGAAAAATCAAACAAAACAGTTATCTTCCTCCTAATTCCCATGACAGATATCATTATTTGGCTACTAAGTTTTATTTCTGCTGAGTTAAAATGCTTTGTGATCTCTCTCAGTATAGAACCCTAGATTTTCAAAGCCACAGGGTTGGAGTTAGTTCAGTTGATAAAATTTTTCTCCACTGCAGTGTATTTAATGCATAAAATGACCACTTTGGAGAATCCAAAGAACTTCAATTGGAGAGAATTTTCAGTAAATTTTAATTTTTTTTTGTTTGGTATCTGGATGGGCTGTGGTTTTATGAAAAGCAAATGCATGCATGTAGCTAGGATACTAAACTATGTTTTTAAATTGAAATAATAATCATGCAGAAGAGTGAATGAAATTTAAATATATAAGTAATTGAAATGTCACTATAAAATTATTACTGTGCAGCTATAGTGAATGTGAGAATACAATAGGTTGATTTTTCTGCCCTATTACATTCTTTTGAGTTAACGTACCATCAATTATGTGTTCGTTGTATTTCATTAGGGTTGTTTGTGGTGCTATGTAGTTTTACAGTGCTGTGGATTGAAATCAGGGCCTTACAACTGCTTAGTATGTGCTCTACCACTTGGCTTCTTCCTCTACCTCTCTACCATCTTTTAAGAATTGTATGGTTTTTAACCTTTTTCTCTGTCATCTCTACATAACATGCACAGACACTTCTGTTGGGTTCATATCTGATTGTGAAAAATCTAACATATTGGTAGAAGAAGATTTATCAATGAAGCAAAGACACTGAAAAAAGGAGGCAACCGTCATTCTTTGTGCTACAATATCACACACAGTTTAACTCAATCTTGCGCAAACCAGTATATGTGAACTTCTGGTCATGGGATAGATTGATTGATCTGAAAAAAATTATTGGTGCTAATTTTATATGCTGGAGGGAAGAATATAGAATTAAACTTAGTTTCCCCAAATAAACCAAAAGAATCTTTATTTTCACTGAGACTATATTGAATGTATAAATCAAATTCATATATATGACATGTATGTCAGCGAGCTGTCTATAGTCATCCCAAACCAGTTTTGGGAATCATACTAAGAGGAGATGGATGCCACATAGCTCTCAACCACAGGGCTACAATATATGCTCGTATTTATTTTTTGAGCCTTGGTCTAAGTTGCTTCATCTGGCCTTGAATGTGATGCTCTTGCATTATTCTTCCTATTATCTTGGATTTTTGACCCTGGTAAGTTCACAGAGACATTCCCCTTGGAGAAAACAAGTAATAAGCAGTTCTAGATGCAATGGCTTCATTCCACAGGTCCAACCTGAAGCATGGCGGTGACAGATGAAGAGAGTGTGCTGCAAGCATGGTGGACTCTTCTCCTCGTGTGTCTAGTCATCTCCAAGTGAGGAAAGGTCATCGTTCACACACATTGCTTCACCTTCCCATCAAAGATTGCATACTGTCATTGTGCCATTCTCTTGCAAAGAAATCATACTAAGATTATATTCTACACATCTAATAAGAAAATAAGAAATCGTATCATCATCTGGAACTAGGTGTAAGCTATTAGCACAGTGGTTATCTATTAGGTTATCTGTTATTCTTTGCACTGCCAACTGACCTCCTTGCACCACTCTGTTGCTCACTGTGAACAGGAAACCCTATTTACTTATATATTCATAAAGTTCTTTCCACTCATATTTGTAAATCTCTGCATTTTTATGACCATCTGTTCATTTTCTGTTTCCCAGGATACAGAGTAGAGTTCAATCCCAGGTCCTTTATTTTCTTTACCTCTTTCTTTTTATTCAAGAAACTTCCTTTGTTGCTGACCTTTATTTAATGTCAGGAAGAATGCAGGACCTAATAACATTCCATCTAAATTAATAGTCACTTGTTCCTCTTACGTACCATCAAGATCTCCTTCGCTATCTTCCCATGTCCCGGTTCTCATTAACACAGCTCCAGATTTCACTCATGCTGGTGAAACAGTTTCTGTCAATCTTCCTTCAGTAATTATCTTAATTCCCATAGAAAGTTCTTTTATCCTCAAGGTTCAGAGACCTATTCTGTAGAAATGACTGTGATTTTTTTCAAGCTTTCAAGTTATTTTGTTCAGTTTTTTTTTTTTTTTTCAGGTGAAAAGAAGAATGTGATAGCTAAAGCATCATATGATTAAGACAAAGACAGGGAAGCACTATGCCCTATCCTTCAGTTCTAAGACATGTTGCCCAAATACGTGCTACTTTATTCTGCTTATAATTTCCCTGAGACTGACCTTTCTTGGCTTTCCTTTAAACGGGGCAGTTATCAACCTGCTAATTAATTACTGTATATATTGAAGGCATGAGAACTGACAATAGGTAAGGAGCTGGATTTGTTTCATAAACACTTGAGTATTTTAAAAGTCAGGAAATGGATTTCAACCCCATCCTGTCAGATGATCATGCATATTTATTTTCATCATGACTGTCAATGTACAGTTAGTTATAACAAATGACCTTACAATTTCAGTAACTTAACACAGAAAAGTGTGTTTATTTCTAGCTCTCACAAAATCCATTTCAAGTGTACCTGGGTGTTCCTGAGGGGCTCTCAACCAGGGAGCAGCTACAGAAGGTACAGAAGGGATCTATGTCCCTCGATGGAGTGACACCAGCATTTCCCAAGGCCTCAGATGAGCTTCTGAGTTGGCCTGACCAATGTGTGGGAAATAAGCCATAAGTCACCACCCAGGACATTTTAGGGACCAAGAAGGAAGTGGTATGCATTATTTTCATTCATATTCTCTTGTATATCTTGAGGAAAATAGCCCAATTTCGATGCAACGATGCTAGAAATTGTAGCCTGGCATGTTCTGAGGAAAAAAATAAGTAGATAATACTGAAAGAGGTTCTTTCTTGAATTTTTTAAAAGGTTAGATGTAGCCAATGGTGTTACATATCTGCAGCATGGTGTGAACCCCCTGATCATAGGAAAAGCTATGGTATTTTAAAGAATTAGAACTATGGTTTTTGGGTACTGAATTTCATTTTAAGTAACATCAAAGCTCTTACAATATTAGGAGCACTCACAACCAAAAGATCATGAGAAAGCAACTTGCTACTTATAGCCACAGAAGGAGGAAGATAAGCGGATGCTGACTTGGCTGTCAGCCAGTGACATCTCCAGATAAATACCAGGATCCTACAAACAATATCCAGGTATCGGATCATTATCATTTATGGTAGCCTGGCTTGTTAGGCTACTAACTTTCTGCTGTTGGGTGTACAACAGAGTGGGACACACATTTTGGGCTGCGAGGCTGTGTGCATCATCCTTCTTGACATCAGGACCTTCAGTCAAAGGTGAAGCACAGGTATAATATTTACCCATAGTATTAAAGCATCTGGTGCCACTGTAGCCGTCTTCATCTGGGGAAGCTCACTCTATGTAGCTTGTGCAGAGATAAAATTGTGTAAGGGCATATTTCCCCCAGGATACAACACTTTTAAGCCCAGGGTTTGGCATATTAACTGTGGGCCAACCTTTAGATAGGCTACAGTGAGACGGCTTTCCTGGAAAGTCAGGTAGAATCCTTTCTAGGTGCCCCATGTGTCTTCCCAGACATGTTGCAGACAACAACTATAGAAAGGATGAGATCGTCATTTTTCACTTTCCACAGACAACTTTTTCTGACATTTTTCCAGGACACTATGTTTCTGGACTTCTGGATTTGTTGTTCATTTTATCTCTTAAAAGTCTGCACCACTGATACTCACGGGCAGTTTCCCTGTTGGAGCCCATTTCCCTTAATTGAATTATATTGACACGATGCCATCGCAGTCTCTCCTCATCTTACAGAACAGTCTGGACTCTTCTGATGCTAGCAGTTCTGAGCAGCTGGAGCTGATTTTCCAGCTCCAATGCTAAGTGGACTTTATTTTTTTAATTAGTAGAGGACACCTCCTGTCATTTGCTCTGGTAGCACTCACTGTAACACTTTACTGCTGTGAAGCTGTGACTGTGATGTTCTTTCCTGTGGATGTTTGTAGACCTAGGGCAGACACTGACCTTATGAGATGAGAGTTATTGATCTAAGTCCAGAGTTTACATAAGGCTGGAACTCCATTGGCTATAGTTGCTTTTTCAGTAATAAAGACAGAATGAATAAATAATCTGTCATGTTAAGTAATAAAAACATGCAGCTTTGCAGAAGCTCTCATGAAAAGGAAGACAAAATATCTAAAGCAAAAACGGGTGAGACCAAACTGCCCACCTTTTGGATTCTTTTGTTCTTTCTATTGCTCTTACCTCAGTTTCTGTCTCAGTAAATGCCACTGCCACCTAGAAAAATGTTTCTGAAGTGATATTTTTTAAAAAGCATTTATCCATTTATATATTTATCTGGTGCAAGGTCTTGCTATTGAGCTTGGACTCATGGTGATTGTCCTAAAGTTGTTCTTATTTTCAAGTGGGAACTTGCCCACCCAGAGCCCAGGACTAGTGTATGTGTAGTTATGTGTAGTAGGGATGATTGACTGTGCACTATGACTGAAATGGCCCTGCCTGGAGCCCAGGCCTGAGGTCTGTGAAGGAACTTTGGCCTGAGTACCATGAGCAGAACTTCCCCATCCAGATCCCAGACCTGCTACCTCCTATGCAACCCTGCAGCAAAATTCTCTGCAGAGAGACTGGGTTCAGACTCTCCCACCCAATCCAGGAGCTGAACATCTTGCAAGGGGAGGACAGTGGGTTCACTTCCATGGGCTGCAGCAGGAAGAAGCTTAACACAGCAGCCAAACCCAGGCAGACACGTCTGGACAAGTTTCATCTTGGTATATCCAGACCCAAATTTCAGTAGGTGGTATCTGCATAACTGCACCAAAGCTCTACACAAAGGTGAGAGGACAGTGTCATACAAAATGACAATGAGAAGGAACAAGATGAAATCTCAGACCCTGAGCACACCAATAAAAAATGCAGGAAACACTAGCACAGGAAAACATGAGAATCACACAGCTGAAATATCTGCATTAATACATCTGAAGTAAAGAAAGAACTGCAGAAAGGTAGAGAAGAAACCAGATCAGAAATAATCTCCGAAGTAAAAGTAAAAAAGAAAGGCAAACTATGATGAAAGAACTAATAAATGCTGGTAAAGAAGACATTGAAAAAAATAGAAGAGAATACAAAAATAATGGAATCCTTGAATGAGGAATATAGGAAAGAAATAGATTGTGTGAAGCAGTTTGAACGGAATATACAGGAAAACAAAATCTCCATCACAAATTGGCAACACTGTATCAATGAAAATGAAGATAGTGTTTCAGATCTTGAAGACACAATTCAGTGAGTGAAAAGGTAAGAAAGAATCTCTTAAAGACAACTAGGATGCATAGCCTGCCCGGATTCCCATATCTTCTCGTCTGATTGCATGATGTCAGTACCAAGCCCAGACCCTGGACTTGACACGTCACCCAGAACTCCAGCCTGGACTTCACCGCCATTCTGACTGGGGCAACCAGAAGACTTCACCCTGGTCTATTTGCAACTGATCAATAGCCTGAGCTCAGATCCCACCCATCTTCCAGACCAGGGCTCCCATTGGCCAAGAAAGAACTCTCTCAGCCCAAATACATACCGCCAACTGGACAACTGCCCAAACTCGACTACACCCATATTTCCCACACAGCCACCCACTATACCCATATGGTCGACCACCATCCCAACACATGGAGTCTCGTAGTAGCCAGCCGACTGAGCTCCCAATTGTAGCCAGACACCCCTGAAGGGGAACAAGCTTGGTGGATCCAGACCCAAATTTCCATAGGTGCTAGCTGTATAAGTTCACCAGGGGGGCAGAGATCACTGCTATAAAAAATGATAAAGAGAAGGAGCAAGATCCAATCCCAGATCCCGACTCCACACAAAACAAATACAGGAAACACTACCATGGAAGTAAATGGGAATCATGCAGAAAGAATCTCTGGATCAGTAGCAGCTGAGGTTGAAAGGCAAGTGCAGAAACATAGAGAACAACTCAGATCTGAGATAACATGTGAAGTAAAAAAAGAAATGTATGAAAAAATAGACACTGAAGTGGAAAAACAACTGCAGAAACATATAGAAGAAACAAGAGCAGCAATAACCTCTGACGTTAAAAAAGACCTCTCTAAATCAATAGCATCTAAAGTAGGGGAACAACTACAGAAAGGTACAGAGGAGAACAGAGCCAAAATAATGTGCGAACTAGACAGAGAAAGGATAACCATAATTAGAGACTTCAGTGTTATTAAATAAGACATTCATAAAAAATTAGAGGAGAATATAAAAATGATGGATTCCCTGAATGAAAAATATTGGAAAGAAATAGATCTCATGAATCAGTTTCAAAGATATATACAAGAAAATAAAATCTCAATCACAAGCTGGTAAAACTGTATAAACCAAAGTGAAGATAGAATCACAGATGTTGAAGACACAGTCACAGCTAGTGGAAAGATACGAAAAGATCTCTCAAAAACAACTAGGATGCAGGAATAAATAATTCAACATCTGAAAGATGATGCAAAAATGAACAACATAAGACTAACAGGAATCAATAAGAAAGAAGGAGTCAATACAAAGGATATAAAAAGAATGTGGGCAGAAGTAATAGCAGAAAACTTCTCAAATATGAAAAAACAGTTGGACATACAGTAACCGAAGCATATAGAACTCCAAATAACATCAACCCGACTGAAAACACATCCAGATATTTAATAATCAAAATTCCAGAAATTCAGCAGAATAGTATACTAAAAGCTGCTACAGAAAAGAAACACATTACATTTAAAGGAAAACCCATCAGAATAACAGCAGATTTCTCTTCACAAAATATGAAATCAAGAAGAGCATGGAGCAGAGCGCTTCAAGTCCTCCATGAAAACAAATTTCAGCCCAGACTACTATCCCCTGCAAGGCTCTCTTTCAAGTATGAAGGAGAAGTGAAATACTTCCATGACAAGGAGCAACTAAAGAATTTCATGACTTAAAAACCAACACTACACAGCATACTAAAAAATATTTTAGAGAGGGACCAATATGACTCAAACTCAACAAATGAGAAGAGAAAGATTGCACCAAATAGCCTACTCAATTAAACACAGGAGAAAAAGGGGTGAACAGTAGTAAGTAAACATCATGCCAAACATAAGTCGATAAATTTCAATTATAACCATCAATGTAAGTGGACTCAATTCACCAATTAAAAGAAATAGACTGGCAGAATGGATAAGGAAGCAAAATCCAACAATATGCTGTATACAAGAAACGCACTTAACTCATAAGTAAACTCGTAAACTAAAAGTGAAAAGATGGAAAACAATACTACACGTTACAGCACCTCAAAAAAAAAAAAAAAAAAAAAAAAAAAAAAAAAAAAAAAAAAAAAAAAAAAAAAAAAAAAAAAAAAAAAAAAAGCAGAGGTAGCAATCCTGTTTGCAGACAGTCAAAACTTCAAACCAACACTGATCAAACAAAATAAAGAAGGCCACTACATATTGTTCAGGGCAAAATTTCAAGATGAAGAGGTGACACTCATAAAGATGTATGCACCCAACACAAAAGCATCAAGTTATATAAGACAAACCTTAATGGACATGAAAAATCTAATATCCAATACCACAATCTTAACAGGAGAACTCAACACCCCCATATCCGAAAAAGGTAGGTCAAGCAAACAAAAACTTAGCAAAGAAGTAGGAGAGCAGAACCAGAACTTGAAACAAATGGAATTAGTTTACATACAAGAGTGTTCCACCCCACTGCTTCAGAATACACATTTTTTTCAACTGTACATGTGACGTTTTCTAAAATAGACCACATATTAGTACATAGGTCATGTTTAAGTATATGCAAGAAAACACAAATTATGCCATGCATATTATGTGACCACAGTGCAATCAAATTGGAAATAAATGACAATAGAAACCCAAAGAACTCCAGAAATTCATGGAAATTAAATAACACTCTTCTCAATAACCAGTGGGTTACAGATAAAATTAAAGAAGAAATTAAACAATATCTTGAATTTAATGAAAATTCAAACACAACCTACCAGAATTTATGGGCTGCAAGGAAAGCAGGTCTTAGAGGGAAATTTATACCTCTGAACTCACACGTTAAGAAAACAGAAAGGGAATGAATAAATGTTCTCATGCAGCACCTCGGTCGACTAGAAATAGAAGAGTAATTGAAATCAAAAGACCAAAGATGGGAGGAAATTATAACGATTAGAGCAGAAATTAATTCAATAGAGTTAAAGAAAACAATATGAAGAATTAATGAATCCAAAAGCTGGTTCTTTGAAAGATTAAATAAGATTGATAAGCCCCTAGCTAACCTCATCCAAAAGAGGAAAGAAAAGACTCAAATTCAAGCAGTAAGGAAGGAAAAGGGTGAAATTACTACAGACACAGCACAGATTCAGAGGATCATAAATAACTACTTTCAGAATCTTTACTCTCACAAAACTCAATACACAGATGAAATGGACAGATTCCTAGAAAAATACAAACTGCCCAAACCTAATCAAGAAGATATAACGACTTTAAATAACCCAATAACAGCCGATGAAATACGAAATGTAATAAAAAGCCTACCGACAAAGGGAAGTCCGGGAACTGATCCATTCACTCCCGAATTCTACAAGAAATTTATAGAAGACTTAATCCCAACACTCCTCAAACTGTTCGGTGAAATTGAAAAGGAAGCAATCCTCCCAAAATCATTCCTAGAAGCATTGCACTGATACCAAAACCAGAGAGAGATCTAACTAAAAAAAGGAAAACTACAGGTCAGTTTCTCTCATGAACATAGATGCAAAAATCCTCAATAAAATCCTCGCCAATAGAATACAACTAATCATCAAGAAGGTTATACACCATAACTAAGTAGGATTTATCCCAGGAATGCAAGGACCGTTCAATATACACAAATCTATAAATGCAATACACTATATCAATAGAGCCAAATCCAAAAATCACATGATCATCTCAGCTGATGCAGAAAAGTCCTTTGACAAAGTCCAACACTCAAGCATGTTCAAAGTCCTACAGAAAATTGGAATAGTGGGCCTCTAACTCAACCTGATAAAAGCTATCTACAAGAATAAAACAGTTAACGTAATTCTCAATGGGAAATACTGCAGTCTTTTACTCACAAATATGGCACAAGATAAGGATGTCCTCCGTCACCACTCCTATTCAATATGGTTCTGGAATCATTAGCTATAGTCAGTAGACAAGAAAGAGAAATAAAAGGAATATGAATAGGTAAAGAAGAAGTAAAACTATCACTATTTGTAGATGACATGATAACCTACTTGGCAGACTCAAAAAACTCCACTAAGAAGATACTAGGATTAACTCACAAATTTAGTAGCATAGCAGGTTATAAAGTCAACACACAAAAGTCAGTGGCATTCCTCTACACAGATAACAAACACACTGAGAGAGAAATTAGACAAGCAATTCCTTTTATGATAGCACTGAAAAAAAATGAAATATTTAGGGATTAACCTAACTAAAGATATAAAAGACCTTTTCAATGAAAACTACATTATTCTTAAAAAAGAGATCCTAGAAAATTTCATAAAACGGAAAGATATTCTCTGCTCCTGGATAGGAAGAACCAACATTGTTAAATGGCTATACTCCCTATCCAAATACCATGAACATAACTCATAGACCTGGACAAATCATTCCTAAAATTTATTTGGAACCATAAAAGACCCAGAATTACAAAGACAAATCTGGGGAACAAATGTATGGCAGAAGGGATTACAATTCCTGACCAAAAGTTATACTACCAAGCTACAGTAATAAAATCAGCACAGTACTGGCAAACGAATAGATCCGAGGATCAATGCAATAGATTAGAAGATTCGCAAGCAAATACAAACCCACTCAGCCAGCTCATTTTTAACAAAGGGACCAAACATGTTTACTGGAAGATAGCCTCTTTAATAAATGGTGCTGCAAAAACTGGCTCTCTACATGCTGAAAAGTAAAACTTGGCCCTCGTCTATCACCATGCACTAAACTAAAGTCAAAATGGATTAAAGATCTAAATATTAAAAGTGAAACATTAAATCTCCTGGAAAAGAAAGTGGGGGGAAATCTTAAAGACATTGGGGCAGGCAAAAAGTTCATCGACAGAAATCAAATTGCACGTGTAACACTTGAAAGTGTCAACAAATGGGACCTCCTCCAGCTAAGAAGTTTCTGCACATAAAAGGAAATTACCAACACAGTGAAAAGACAACCCAAAAATTCGAAAAGATTTCACCCAATAAGTATTCAGACAAAGGTCTTCTATATAGAATCTACAAAGAACTAAAAACCATTAGGGTTCCAAAATTCAAAGACCCAATCCAGAAATAGGCATCTGAGATGATCACACACTTCTCAGAGAAAGAAGTGCAGCAAGCCTACAAATACATGAAGAAATGCTCCACATCACAAGCCATTCGTGAAATGCAGATCAAAACAACACTTAGATACCACCTCACCCCTGAAAGAATGGCTATCATAAAGAAATCAACCAGCAACAAATGCTGGAGAGGCTGTGGGGGAAAAGGAACCCTTCTCCACTGCTGGTGGGAATGCAGATTGGTGCAACCATTGTCGAAAGCAGTGTGGAGGATCCTTAGAAAACTAGAATTGGAAGTTCGATTCAATCCAGCTATTCCCGTACTGGGAATTTTTCCAGAAGAACTGAAAACATCATACCATAGCTATATCTGTGCACCTATGTTTATAGCAGCCCCATTTGTAATAGCCAAATCTTGGAAACAACCAAAATGCCCATCATTTGAAGAATGGATGAAAAAAATGTGATATTTTTATACAATGGAATATTACTCAGCTATAAAAATGATAAGTTTGAAGACTTCATATATAAATTGATGTACATTGAACATATACTCATTAGTAAAATAAACCAGATGTACATGTGTTAATATCCTACAGCCTCCCTAACATAAGAATTTTAAAGAAGAGCATAAAAACTTTAGGGCATAACACAGTTGAATGTGTTATGGATTAAACAATGTAGTGAGAGGAAGCAGATAAAAGAGGAAGCATATCAGGAGCCAAAATCTGCACTTATGTATACAGGTTGAATAAGATATTGGTCCTAAGAACATTCAAAAGGTTCATCACACTGATCATAGCACCATAAAACACTAAAACTATGCTTGGAATGCATGTCACTCTTGTCACTCTCGTCTTTTTGATGTGTACTGCTCCCAATATAAACTCAGTTACTATTATACTCCCTCTCAAGAGTATTAGTTGAAAGTAAGAGACTGCGCCAAATTCCATAGGCTTCACAGGCTACATTTTGTGTTTCCTTGAATTTCCAAATATCTGTGTAAAACTTGTGTAACTGCTTATATCACATTCTACGGAGCATTATTAGTTTATCAATGATTTTTGGAAAGTATCAATTCCAAGCAAAGTCAATGATGTTTGGTATTCAGAAAGCCAGTGATGATAAGCTCAATTACCTATGTTATAGAGTAATGGTACCACAAAGCTTTTCCACTGGAGGGTTGAGAATATAAGTTAACAGACCAAAAATTGGAGAAAAAGAAGGGCTATGAGGATAGCCAATGTTTTGGCCCTAGCCCTTCAAGGTCAGGAAGGACTCAGGACATAAGCCATCCTGTGCTATAATATCCTATGAGTCGGAGGTGTCTCAAGTTTTCTGGTCAAGGAGATTATGGGTCCTCAGAGGAAAGGGATAAATGAACTATAGTGTGTCTAAGGAGAGTCACCCAGAGAAAAACATTCTCTCAGGCTTTCACAGAAAGCAAATTGGCCAAGCAATAGCCCTGACTCTTCCCAAAGGCTGACACTGACAATAGTTCTACAAAGCACTGTATATGGCTCCAAAGTTAATCCTGAGGGGATTTGACCTTGGAAGATACAAAAGATGAATGTTTTGTTATACAGGTCTTGCTTTGACTTGCCCTTGATCAGCCAGCAAAAAAGCTTAATTATGAGGCATGAAACACAGAGCTAGATTCATGAGATGAGATGTAGGAGGCTTGGATCAGTAGCCTCCAACCCTGCAGGTTTAACTGGCGGCCCACTGAAATTGTGGAACAATGGACTGTGTATGCATCTGCTTCCTCTTAATTCAAAGAGAAGAATTTTTTTTCTCTTTCCTTAGAAACATCAGTAGGAAGGTGGTTCATGCCCTCACACTGTGCTCTATATAACTATTGTGAGGACAATATAAAATGTGTCAACTGTTAAAAAGAAAGAGAAAAAAAATGGCAAGTAGAATGCAGGAAAAAATATTCAACATTTGGAAGATGATAAAAAGATGAACGTCATGAGACTAATATGCATGAAAGAGAAAGAAGGAATCAATACTAATGATATAAATAGAATATGGGCAGAAGTAGTAGCAGAAAAAATTCTAAATATGAGAAAACAATTGGACATTCAGGTATCTGTAGCATACAGAACTCCGAATAACATCAAGCCAACTAAAAATACACCCAGACATATAATTGTCAAAATCACAGAAATCTATCAGAATAATAACATATTAAAAGCTGCTGGAGAAAAGAAACATCACATTTAGAGGAAAACCCACTACAGTATCAGTAGATTTCTCTTCACAAACCATGAAGTCAAGAAAAGCATGGAGTAGACTGCTTCGAGTCCTCCATGAAAATAAATTCCAGCCCAGAGTGTTATACCCCACAAAACTCTCTTTCAAGTATAAGGGAGAACTGAAATAATTCCTCGTCAAAGAATAGCTAAAGGATTACATGATGACAAACCAAACATACACAGACTACTAAAAGATATTTTAGACAGCGACCAAAATGACTGAACTCCACAAATGAAAACAGAAAGAATCCAGCAAATAAGGCAACCAATTAGACACAGGAGAAAAAGGGTAAACCATAGCAGGAAAAAATGTACATCATTTTTTACATACATTTGATAGCCATCAATGGAAATGAACTTAATTCCCCAATTAAAAGAACTAGACTGGCAGAGTGGATTAGGAAGCAAAACCCAACAATGTTTTCTATATAGAAGAGATTTACTTAACTCATAAAGAAATACATAGGCTGAAAGTGAAAGGATGGAAAACAATATTGCATGCCCCAGCACCTCAGAAAAAAACAGGTGTAGCAACTGTGTTTGCAAATATTCTGAACTTCAAACCAAGATTGAGCAAATGAAATAAAGAAGGCCACTATATGCTGGTTAGGGGAAAAATTCAAGAAGAAGAGGTAACACTCATCAATATGTACGAAGCCAATGTAGGAGCACAGAGTTATGTAAGAAACATCTTAATGCACATGAAAAATATATCCAATGCTACAATCTTGAAAGGAGGCCTTATCTTCCCTATATCCAAAAAAGAGGTCAAACAGACAAAAACTTACCGAAGAAGTTGTAGAACTGAATCAGAACTAGTAACAAGTGGATTTAGTGGACAGATACAGATTGTTCCACACAATCACTTATTTTTTATTTTAATAAGAAATAACAATGGACAGTTTCATAACACATTTATAGGACAACCACAATATTCACATTATTGTCTTCACAGTAGTTGTTCTGAGTACCAGATGCAGACATGATCACTTTCTTAAACCTAATGGTACAATTATTTCATCTTACTGAACTAACAGAAACTAGTTATGTACATAGTCCAATATTCATATTGGCAAAGCTGGTAATGTTAGAAGCTGTTGACATGGGCATTTTCCAGGTCAAGATAGTAATATGGCTTTACTTTTTATGCCTCGTGGTAATACTGTTCTGCTGAGTGGTTAAGACCTAGTTAAGCAAGACCTATATAACAAAACATGAAACTTTTGTATCTGACAAGGTCAGTTATGTCCCCTCAGGATTAACCTTGAAACCATGTGCAGCATTTGTAGGACTTTTCTCAGGGTCAGCTGTCCGGATGAGCATGGACCATGCTTGACCTGCTTGCTGACTGTGAAAGCCTAAGAGAACGTTTTCTCTCTAGGTGACCCTCTGTAGACCTACTGTACATTGTCAAATCCTTTCCTCTGTGGCCCTATAATCTTCTTGAAGATAAAATTTGGGACTACACTGAGTTATACGATATTGGAGTACAGGCTGTCTTATATTCAGAGTCCTTGCTGACCTTGAAGGACTAGGTCGAAGATATTGGCTATCCTTGTAGCCCTTCTTTTTCTCTAATTTTTTAATCTGTACTTAAGTTCTTAACCCTCCAGAAGGGAAGCTTAGTGATACTATAACTCTATAAAGTAGGTACTTGAGCTTGACATCACTATATTTCTGAATATTAAATGCCTTAGACTTAATATGGAACTGGTATTTTCCATCAATCATTTTTTTTAATTTTTTATTATTTTTTCCATCAATCATTGATATTGTAATAACTCCCTATAGAATATAATTTTAAAAACATATTTTTTTTACACAGAAATTTAGAAATCTAAGAATATACAAAATTGTAGCAGGTCAATCCTCTGGCATTTTTCTTTGTCTCATTTTTTCATTAATTACCCTTTTTTTGTTTTTTTAAAACAAATATTTACTTGAGAGAAAGTATAGCAATAATTCAAATTACATTACAAGCAGCGCACGTCTAGAAGACCAGAATGACAAGCATACCCAAGAATGATTTTAGTCTTGCATGTTGCTACTCTGAGTCTCAAATACCTGTTGAAAATTCTTAGGACCACAGTCTAAATTCATCCTGTGTACATAGGTGCATGGTTTTCCCCTGACAAGTCTGCATCTTATACTCTGAACACCTGCTATGAAGACTACAATATGCATTGTATTAATTATTGTGGCTGTCCTACTGATATATTTTGAAATTGTCTCATTGTTATTTCTTTCTAATTATAATTAATAAAATTTTGTAATAAAGTAATACTAATAAATATGTAACTTAAAAAATTAAAGTATGTATGTATGTATGTACGTATATAGGTATGTATGTATGTACTTATCTGGTGCAGTGTCTTTCTACTCAGCTTGGATTCATAGTGAACCTCCAGTCTCAGGCTCCCCAGTGCTGGGATTATAGGTGTGCACCACCCTACCCAATTTTAGTGGTAGATATCATGGCTTAAGGATTGAACCTAGGTCCTTGTACTTACCAGGCAGGTGCTTTGACTGCTGGGCTATCTCCCAGTCTCTGTGATGTCATTCTCATGTGTCTTGTGTGCTTCAGCTACCTAATGATGAGAAAACTCTTCAGAATATTTTTCAGCTAATCTCAGATGCCTTTTCCTCTTCCATGCTGTGATACTTCTACAGTAAGAAGAATAAAGGTATGCCATGTACATGAATCTAATAATCCCAATTAAACATTATGAGATATCATCAGTTGAAACAAATAACATAAACATGAATAAAAGTAAGATAGGGAAAGTAAAGAAGAAAGGAGAAAGAGGAACATGGAAAGGGACTGAAAAAGAAGGAAAGCCACATGCTGCAATATGTATGTATACGTAACCAATCTCCCATGATGTCTTTAAGGTACAGAAAGGGCAAAGATGTCAAACAAAAGTTTAAACACTTATAGAGAGCTGTCTGGTTGGGGCGGTCACTTTCTACTCTTGCCCACACTATTCTTTGTAAAAGGAACAACAAACATCTTACATGCAGATAAAGCTGAGTATGACAATGTTCCTCGAAATTATAAAGGAGTGTTATGGCATCTGTAATGCAACCTGTGCTCCTCATGCTGGCCTACAGAGCCCTGCTATGTTTGTTCTCCTACTCACTCTATTTCCTTTTACTTCTATAATAAGCCAGTGAAATGATCAGTTCTTTTTTTATGTGTATTTAGTACTTGGTCTACACGTAGACTGAACTCATAGTGATTATCCTGCTTTCAGCCTCCCAAGTGCTGGGATTACAGGTCCACACCAGCATGCCCAGTGACAACTGCCCTCTCAGGAAACCCTAAGGTCCAGGGCTGGCCCAGGATGCTGAGGATCAACCCCAGGCCACTAAGTTCTGCTCAAGCAGGCACATTAGCCACTGATTTATCTGGCTGGCCCGAAATGATCAGTTCTTACATCAGGTTCTGCATAAACTTGGTCATTCTGCTTTGGTTGGTCTCCTTTATTGTCTGCGTAGCTCAAGTCTTTCTTTCCTAGACACCTCAGCATCCTCTTCTTACAAGTATCTGTTCTGGTCATCTGCAGCATTTACCTGTTTCTAGGCTCTAGTGCCTTACAAAGTTCTGTTATAACTGATTAACTGATTTGTAATTTTAATACTTTCTTTTTATTGTAATCATATTAGAGTGAATTGTTTAAGAACAGAGATTGTCACTGTCTTCTACACCTTTTTTAAAGAGAAGGCAATGCAATTTATAAATAAATTAGTTGCTAATATTTTGAACCCTGATCTAAAGCCTTTAGGATTTAGTTGTAATAACAGAGTGTAGAGCAACTGTGGGAGAAATGGTTCTCTTTCATTCAAGGTGTTGATTTTTATTATCTGCCAAGGAGTTAAACACATGTCTCTCACATCTTTAAGAAATTTGTAGGTTAGTTCAAACAAACAAGTGTTGCCAAAAATCAAAGCATTAGTTTAAATCTGGTGTTCAGGAAGCTCTGCAATTACAAGCATGAGCTTTTAGAGCATCTTGCTGGAAAGAAAAAGGAAAAAAAAAAAAAAAAAAACGTTTCAAGAGGAACAGTTGTCTGATGAGCTATAAGAGGCACTGGTAACCCACTGGAACTATGGAACATTGGACTACGTATACCTCCACCTCCTCTCAGTTCAAAGAGAAGAATTTTTTTCTTTTTTTTCTTTCTTTACCAATATCGATTAGAAAAGGTATCATGTCCACACCCTGTGCTCTGTATTATTATTATGAGGACAATATGCAATATGTCAGTTATTGCTAATGTACTACTAATGTGTTGTGAAACTATCATGTTGATATTTCTTATTAAAAGTAATAAAAAACAAAAAAAATAAATTTAAAAAGAGAGGAGCAGTTGTGCAAAATTGAAAGGAGTCATTCAAATCTGAAGAGATAAGGAAAGATTAGTGTGGGTAGTGCTGAGTATAAGTATTTTGTCAGAATTGAGAGAGGGCGGTCAAGAACAAGGCTTCAGTGTAAATTGAGATGATAAGATTAATGTTCTCTAGGAATCAATTTGTTAGCTAAAGTGGACATTATGGAATTTAGTTGGATAGAGGTTATTGATGGCTTTGGGAGAGTTTTACTCAAGTAAGGTGGATAGATATCTGAATGTAGGAAGTCAAGGGGGGAATTTACTAGCTAAGAGGATACAGCACTTGGAAGAAAGTAATTAAGCATCTTTTAAGCATAAATTTATTATTTATTAGTCAATTCCAGGAGTGGTAAACTGTGAAACAATTTGGATATGTTTAAATAATTGACAGAGTAATTATAAATGGAGAAATTAAATTTGATGATATTTAGGCTTGAGTGCCATCCTAATTGTGTATACTTCAGTCAAAAATTGTCAAGTGTCCCAAAGCCAACACACATAATTAGATGAAGTAATAATAAAGGAGACATATAGTATGCACAACATATAATTGGTTGCAGTGTAGTTGACCTGTCTCTTAACACAGATCCCAGTCCTTAATTGAATGTATTACTGCCTTTAGATGAAACCTCAGAAAGTTCTACTGTGGCTATACCTATGGATCTTGTAGCATCTTCTGAGTTACATACACTCAAAATGCACAATGAAATATCTTTATAGTTATCTCTGAAAGGAACAGTTGATTTACATCCATAATTTGAATAGAACCAGGAGTAAGTAGATTTCTGAATTTTCTTTTGACCATCCTACAGAATGCCAACCATATCCAAATGAGAAACAAGCAGGAAGGATTTCCCAGGCCCATTATCTGTCTTTCTATTACATCCAATGCAGCAAATCTAAATTCTCTTGCCATAACTTGCCAGAGATAACAGCATGTTCCTGTGCTGAAGACAGTATAAAAGTTTATGATGTTATTGACTTCATACAGTTCCATCAGACCTCAGTATCATTGATTTAATGACTCTTTCCTTCTCCCTTTTTTCTTCTTCAAATCCAGTTACCCCTTGGTTTATGAGTGCCAGCACTCAGAGCTTTTTTATTATTTATCTGCAAACTCATTTTGAAGGATGCCTGCCCATAAATTACCGATGATTTAAATACAGAGCCAAAATATAATAAATATCAAGAAATTGGAGAAAAACAGCTTCAGAAGAGCTCAAATCTCTTCTTGCTCTATTTGTTGAGTACACTTCTAAGGAAATTTGAAAGAAAAAGGAATTTGAAGGAAAATGTCACCTGGCATGTGGTATATCTGTGCCTCACAGCAGATGGCTTGTTTCTACATGGGGAGAGGGATGAAATGCCACATGCATGGCTGGAATGGAAGGATTTTGAGTAAGTGGCATTCCCGGGAAGCTAGCCGGCAGGCTCTGACATTAACAGTTTTATTAAGTTCAGCTGTGGGCTGAGCAGTCCTGGCTCTAATGTTTGTAGTGCTTTAAGGACTATCCCTCTGGTTCATGCAGGGTGGTGAGAAAAGTGATTGTAGCAGGTGGGAAGATTGATAGGATGGAGGTGGATGGGGAAATAATGTGTTTTATTCTAACTTCCATTTATAGGGAAGAAAGGAAGTATGGATGAATTACTTTAAAAATGGGATTTGCCATTTAAAAAGAAATTATCTGGGAAATGTAATACTGTGCCCCATTTTGAAAATTTTCTAAATTACAGCTCCCATGTAACAGTGTTGTACATAAAAATTGCACACCCCACTGTGAAGTCATAGTCAGGAAGAAAGTGAGTTTTAAAACACATTGGCCTTTAGAGTAGCTTCGCATGCATTTAGCAGTATGATATTTGCAAATGTTGGGGTGTCATTTACAAACATCAAGGATAGTTTTTCTCCTGCTTCTATTTCAAATGACTCCAAGAAACGAAGAGATGAATCTCTGTGATTAGAGGTTATTGTGTTGTGGTTACCTGTTGACTACATGATGTGATAAACTGGTTTTCTTTCTAAGGAGGTTGCTCTGACGTTTTTAAATTTTGTTATTTTAAAATAGTCTTAGCTGACAACGGATTGTGCTTTCAGCAGTATACAGCCTGTTTGTTTTGCAAATCATTTCCCCAAACAACTGTGAACTTCAAGATAGCTCTCTGGATGCTACAAATAGATATGTACAGGGTCCCAGTTGCAATCTCTTCATTTCTTGCTAGGTGGGAGCAAACTCGCTTTGTTGATGATGGAATGGTATCAGTTATGCTTCCTCCATATTTTTACATTTTTTTCTTTCCTTACTTGATGCCAAGTACCAGTATAAGATGAAAATATGTCTACATTTTTCTGCCATAAACCTTTTGTCCACACAATACTAAAGCAACCAGTTAATTCAATAAATAAAAGTAGAAGACTTATACATACACAGAAATATTTTAACAGCAGCTACTATTGAGCTAGTGGCATTAGCAGTATAGCTTTAAATCATTACATTTTGTAATGGAAAAACAAAGAAATGTAACACAGAAGGCTGGGAAAGTTACACTTAGTGAAGGATCTTAATGCAATTGCAGTTTTATTCTTCATCCCTCACAATCATTTCAATCTCTTTTGTATTTTCTTTTCTCTTCTTGAAGTAATGCTATTCACATTAATACTTTCAAAATGATGACAAAAGCCATAGCTTGTAAAATATGTTATTTTCCTTCACAAGTGGTATAAAAATTACTTTTAGGCTAAACATAGTTAATGTAATTGAGCTTTAATGATTATAAGTGAACTTCAAGCAAACAAATTACAGCCAAAATTCAAAATGTCCTACTCCACTGCAAGCCAAGTTACACTTTAAGTGACCTATCGTCTTAGTTTCAAGGAATGTGCATTTCCCCAATTACTATATTATTCTACACTTTACCCTTAGAATGATGTCATATGCCTAAAAATGTAAAAATGTAGAAGAAAGTGGAAATACGAAGAACTCAAACAAAAATTGGATGTTAGAAAAAAATAAGAATGTGCTTACATATTTTCCTGTTGCTGAGATAAATATCCAACAGTAATAACTTAGAGTAGGAGAGGTGAAAGTTTATTTGGGCACACAGAGGTGATCTATGAAGGGTTTGATGCAAGGTAGAAGCACCATAATGGGAAGACATGCAGAAGAAAGCTCTTGAACCCAGGGCAGTCAGGAGGCAAAGCACAAAGAGAAGAGCTAGGAACAAGAGCACCCTACCGCATCTCAGGCCTAGTAAAACACCTGCCATCAGGCTCCATCTCCTAACAGCACATTCAGCTGCTACACGCATCAATGGAGCTACACACTGATGAGTATCGTGCTCTATTAACCCATTAACTTCTGGAACATGAGACTTTGGGGTGACATCTTATATCTAAGCTGCAACATTGTATCCTTGGTCTTGAAGAGACTCGTGCCCATCACAGAACACAAAATTCATGTAGCTATGAGTCCGTACAGAAAACATAAAGAAAATTTAGATACTTCCAACATATAGCTCCATAATTTTAGTGTTCACTTCTTGGAATGGAGGACTAGGGGCAGAGACAGAAATTAGACCAGTGTAAGAATGAGAAGCAGCAGGGAAAACAAAATCTGGCAGTCTGTATCCAGTACCTTGGACATGTTGTACACTGAGCTCTGTAGGACTTGTGTTTCTTTACCTCTGAAGTGCTGCTGGTTATAGCCCACACAGCCTCCCTTTTGGAGTTGCTCCACTCACTGCCTGTGCCATTATCATCAGACTTTCTATGCTGCTGACATTTCTAACTTCTGGGGTGTCCACTGCATATCTGGCTTTACATTCACAGCTTCACATGCTGCTGTTTGTGGAGCACCTTACTTGGTCTCCCGGGTTTTCTTCTGAAATCTGGGTGCAAGATTTCCTGGCCCCACAACTTTTGCATTTTGCATGCTTGTTCTAGTTACTTTCTGATTGCTGAGAGTCAATATCAAACATTGACAACTCAAAGGAGGAAAGATTAACTTTGCCTCATAGTTTCTATAAATTTTGGCCTGTAACAGACTGACTCTAAGTCAGGATAGTACAATAGAGGAGAAGTATCCTTGCAGAGTGGCAGCAGGAAGCAAAGGGAGACTAAGGAAAGTGGATGAATATGTAACATTTCAAATCATTGCCCCAGTGATCCATCTCCTACTAGCATCTCCTTTGTCTAGAAACTTGTTCATGGACTAATCCATTGATCAGAATTATGCCTGCATGATATGATCATCTCTTAAAAACTCCACATATGAGGGCATGAAGACCTAGTGGGGTATCCAGAAATAAGCCATAATATTGCTGGAAAGTCTAGCACCACATGAGTGGTACTGGTGTCCTGCTACTGCTGGGAGCAGCAGCTGAGTTCCCTAAGACCATGGATGCAGTAGCTTCAGTGTACCTGGATTTCTGAGTTCAGTCAAATGAATACCAAAACCAAGTACATAGTCCTCTCATTCTAAAGCAGGGGGCTTAGGAGTTCTCTTCTCAAATGAAAGCGTTATAGTTTTGAGCTTGTACAAAGGGATCTTAATAATTTCTAAAATCAGATAAGATCTTTTAAAGGATTTTTAACATTGTCCTGATTAAAATATAATGCATTTTGGCTTCCTTTTAATGGTGACATTTCATCAGCCTCTTCATGACTCCAATTTTAAAATACTTTTTGCAACTTCAAACTTTTCCAATAATTAAGCTCTGACTTTAGTTCCTGATTTTCACCGTAGATCTGGTTAAAAACATCTGTCGGTATCCATGTCACATTCTGACTGGTGGGGTGCTTTGAAATGTCCTATAACCTATCTAATGTTACACCTACCATACTCTCCATAACCTGCAAAGTCTCATAACATAGGAAAGTGTAGATTTTGTTTTTCTGTCAAAATATAGCCCACATGGTCTCTAGTTAAATAGCCAAATTGACTCCTTGTTCCCAATCAGCAGTTCCTAGGCTTGTCCTTTCCTTCCGCATTCCTAACAGTGCTCTTTTTCTGATTTCCAGCCAGCTTTGAAGATCAAGCACCACTCATGGGATTCTACAGCTTTTCCAACCTACATTTCCAAACTTCTCCAAATTCCTTTTGCAAACCAGTTCTGAAAGCTTCTGAACCACATGGGCAAGTACACTCAGAGCACCACCCCACTTCCCAGATACCAATATGTCCATTAGTCTTTTTCCAACTCCTACGACAAAAATACTAAAACCATAGAACTTGAAGAACAAGGACTTTGTTTCAGCTCACGGCTTCCTTTCATAGTCAGCTGGCTCCAAGCTAGAAGTAGCACAGTGGAGCAAAACAGTAAATGAAACCTGTACAATCCATAACATCCAGGAAGCACACAGAGGAGAAAGAAGCCAAAATAAGATTACACAGTGAGGCCTGGCAGGATGGCTCAGTGGTCTAAAGCGCCTGCTTAGGAAAGCTTAGGCGGCTGCAGGGACCATGGTTCGATCCCCAGCACCACATGCTGTGCCAGCCCTGCCCTCAGGGGAGGCTGAGCCAGCCATAAAAATAAATAAACAAGATTACACAGTGAGGCAAGGTTCCTCCAAACCCACCTTAAGCTAGGCTCTGTCTCTGAACAGCATATTCAGGTACTGAACTCACCAATGAACAGATGTACTGAGAAGTAGCTGTCGTATGACCCAATCACGTTTCAAGCACATGAAACTTCTGGGGGACATTTTTAAGTCTGAGCTATAACAATATGGAATCTTCTTAATTTTTAGAAATGATTTCTTTCCAGGTCTGAGGAAATTGCCAAAATATAACTCAGTTTGCCTTGTGATTCCTGAGGTGAGGAAACACTCCCCAAATGAAGCTCTCGGACTTACAATATACAGTTTCAGACTTTGTAGTTATGTGAGGAGGAGAGCCTTGTGTTCCCTTGTATCTGCCCTTTTCCATCTCTTAAGCTCTTTAGCATTAACCAACTAAACAAAAAGTAGAATTTTCAAAATGAAAAATTATCTGAAAACATGTTTCTCCAAAGAAATTACAAGTTGCCAATAAATATAAGAAACAATGCTCAATCTCATTAGTCACTAGCGTAATGCACACTAAGCCAGATGGAATTTCATTTGCCCCAGTTAGAATGGCTATAATAAAAAAGATAAAAATACTATTTCTGGTAAAGATATGGAGAAAGAAAAATTCTTATATTCTTTTGTGGGTGCTAAATTAGTAAAGCCATAATGAAAAAATAATTCTGGGGTTGCTGTAAAAATAAAAGCAGAAGTAATATATGATTTAGCAATCCTATTACTGGATATATATCCAAAGAAAAGGAAGTCAGTATTTCAAAAATAGAGTTGAACTTCTATTATATCTGACATGAAGTCACACTGTCCTCACTCCCTCTTCCAGCTGGACATTAATTAGAATGTCACAGAGCTGTTGTTGATATTGCTTAGTACATTGGCATAAAATCAAACTGAACAGATGATAGCGGATAGATAGCTGAAATTGACAAACATTTTATAATGGTATTTTGGTTAGTAAGTCTATACTGCACAATGATTACTTTCAGTTTGGGAATTTGTACATGATCATGACATATCAACTTTTTCATTCCCACATTCTTTCCTCCCACATTCTTCCTCCATGATGGAGATCCAGTACCCTGTATTGTTTATATGTTTCTCATGTATAATAATCACATTTCTCATACAGTCTTGGCATGATTGTTTTGAGCTGATTTAAAATTTATTCTAACTTCTAATGTTCTGTAAAAGTAACCTAACTGGTATTATTATACAGAGTTAACCCAAGCGCACCCTTTGGGAACCTCAAACTATTCTGGAAAGCAGGCAGGTTGGATCCCACAGGCTTAACTTTACATGCAACCTTTTGTAGCTCTTTCATCGGTGTCATATAGCTTCCCCTCATCTTCATAATCGTTTTGAAAGGTTTAGCATCTGGTGGAAAACTTAAAAATACTAAAAACAGGATCTGCCCTTGTATCAGATAATCAGAAGAGAGGGAACAGGAAGTATTTTAAGGCCTGTGTGGTAGGCACTTAATTCTCTCCACAATAAATGTGAGAGACTGAGGGAAGAGAATGTCAGAGCTTCTGATCATGGGAAGAAGGTTTGGGAGGAGGGCGGCAAGGAGCTCAGGACAGTGACTGCTTATCACCCAATACTTAGTTTAGTAGACAGGACACATTGGATCAAGACAGTGCATATTCACTTGGAATTTCTCAAATAAGTTTGACTTTGAGAATTCGTTTTCTTTAGGCTAGAGCGATTAATATTCACCAGACTTCACATGCAATTCATAATATCAGAAAACGTTTCATTAACTTAGGAACGGTGGTATATGTCTGTAATTCTTGCTGCAGTGGACTCTCAGGCTGGAGGACCTTGAAGTTGATTCCAGGCTTGGCACAGTTAGGCTTGGAAAAGAAAGAAAATTCTTCATTAGATATTATTTCCTTAGACAGTTTATGATTGGAAAACAATAAATTGTGATTCAAATTTAAAATTCTATTTTTGTTGATACATTTAGCCTGAGCTTTTCTACAGGAATCATTTATTTCTAGGTACAACAATAAAACTGAGTTCTACACTTACTAAATTCATTGGTGGGTTAAAGTATCAGCAATAATATTTTTAGCAAGAATCAGGAGATTGTTTTCCATCATTGGGGAAAGACACTGAACACACACATATTAAAGGAGGAGAGATTTATTTTGGCTCATGGTTTTCAGAAGGCCCATTCCGTGGTTGCCTGAAGAAGCCACAGGCAGGAAGGTATGGCAAAGGAATGCTGCCCTTTTGTGGCATCAGGCAGGCATCAGAGAGAGACAGAAGGAGACAGGGGTCATAGCCCAACCCCCCACCTCTCAGCAAGATCGCTTCTAACTGGACATTCGTTCACTGTACACTCCCATGATCCAACCACTCTTCAATATCTCAGCCTCCCTCTGAAAATATGTTTGAGGAGCATTTTAGATCTAGACTATAACATAAGTCATGATCATATTTGGACTAAAACAATATTTATGGGTTCACATGTTTAGGTCTGCATAGCCAGAGCTTGATATAGCTTCCTCACAAATGTGACTAGACAGATTTCCTTTGTACTTAAAAAAATCTTTTGTTCATTTATGTATTTGGTATAGGGTCTTGCTATGCAGCTCAGCTTTATAGTGATCCTCCTATCTCAGCCTCCCCCGTGCTGGAGCTACAGGCATGCAGCAACCTGCCTGGTTTCAGGGGCATGCTCAGCATGGGGCCTGCAGGGCTTGTGGCAGCAGGGATAGCACCTGGTCCTTGTGCTTGTCTGGCAGGTGCTTAGACCACTGAGCTGTTTCCTCAATCTTCTTTGCACATTTTTGGTCCCCTTCCCTGGAGTTGATATCATTCTCATCAACCATCTCATTAACTACACAGAACTGTCTATCTAGGATCTCAGTCAAGGCAGAGGGATGATTTTTATGGGATGCCGGGATTCACATCTAATTGTAACACTAGCTGATAAGAATATCTTTGAGCCAAGAGTTGAAAAGCGATTAATTTCTGAATTACATAAGATTTAAAAGGGAAAGTTGGGCATTAAAATTAAATCTGAGATTCTATTAGAATGAAAAAAAGATGGGCAAATTAGTTTTAGATTGCTCAAAACATCAAAATTCTAACTAAGGCCAGAAAGATAGCTCAATGGATTAAGCACCTGCTTAGGCAAGCTCAGGGACCAGGATTTGATCCCTTGCTCCACGTGTCACACTGGAATCTCCCTTGGGTACCCTGAGCTAGTGACCAAGTCTGGATGTGGGGACACATGCGCATGCACTAGGGAGGCTGAAAATAGGAGAAGCACCATGAGGGCAAGCTGGACATTGAGATCCTGTATTTACGTTTTGCTTTTTGTTTTGTTTGCGGTACTGGGGATGGAACTCTGAATCTTGTACTTGCTAGGCAGGTGCTTATGCTGCTGAGCTATGTGCCCAGCCCAAAGAAATCCTTCATCCTTCTCAGCTTTTTTCTTTTTTTTATGGTACCAGGGATTGAACTCAGGATCTTGCACTTGTCATGCAAGTACTTATTCCGCTGAGCTATCTCCCTGTCCTGAGACCCTGTATTTAAAAAGAAAAACAAAAATAATTCTTTTGCTGTACTGGGGATCAAACTCAGGGCTTTGAGCTTGCTAGGTAGGTACCTAAGCAGATGAGCTATCTCCCAAGCTCAAAATTTTCTTTCTAACGACAAATTATTTCTCTTTAACTAGTAAAATATAGTTGGTTGAAGTTTTGAATATTGACAGATTCTGAAAGTTTCATTTGCAATTTACTTTTTTCTAAATAAAAAATCTTGCTAACTTTGTATTTTTCCATCTTTAATAAGTTATTTTGTTTTTCATTACCAATTTGTGCTGCCTAAAACTACTTTGATTTGTGGGTGAAAGTCCTGACAAATTCTCTAAGCTGTAATTGTCTCATTCACAGACAATAAAATGATTTATTATGTTTTTATAAAACTCTTCCTGATGCAAAGCAGTGCCTTAAATTTAAATGAAACTTTGGTATATTGAAATGATGCATATGCCTGTTCTAGAACATGACTAGTTATCTTTAGTTAGTTGTTTCTGCTACACGTCAAAATTCCTTAGTTACATGTTCATAATAATGAACCTGAGGTCTCTTATCTTTCAGTATTATGAATAGTATAGGAAAAGTAGCATAATTTTGAGCCAAAAGTAACAATGTACCAAAACATTATTTACTTTCCTCATTGTGTTGAAAAGTATGTAAGACATTTCTCAATCTACCAGCTAATTGAAGTTATACGCCAAGAAGCTTAGAAGACTGCCTTCGATGGTTGCATAATGACTCTGCTCCCTTTCCATCAACCTCCAATTATGGTGCCATGAAATCACTAGGAATCAGACAACTACTCACAATGGCTGCCTATTTTCTTCATACCTTCTGCTGCTCTACAAGCAGTCCATGGGTACAGGTGGTGGGTGTGCCTACATCCAAGCAAAAGCCACAGTTGGCCTGTGGCTGAGATTGTGGAATGCTAAAGGACCCTTATTCCCAGTGAGACTGTGGACAATAATTAAAATGGCATGGATTTTGCTCTTGTAAAGTTTATTATTTGTTCTGAAGATCAGGCACATGAAGGTCATATTCCTTCTGTTATAACACTGAACACAAAAGAATAGCATTTTTGTACGAGTAAGGAGGAATTGCTTATTAATATCTATGAAATTGAGGAGGGCAGTAAGCTTGTCTTCAAGAGGTAAAAATGATGGTCCTGTAGTGCTAGAGGTATAGCACCAAATATCACAGCCACTAAAGCATAGCATTGATTAAGATATGTCTTCTCAGGTACATATATGTAAAATATCTGCATGCATATGAAATATGTATATGGAAAACATATATATGGAATATATATGTAAAATATCTTTATAGATGTGGAATATATATATTGGAAATATCTATATATATGGAAAATTTATATAGGAATATCTTTCTATCTATCTATATGGGAAATATCTGTATATATATATATGTATGGAATATTTATATGGAAATATCTGTGTACATATATGTAATATTTATATATATGGAAAATATCTGTATATATTTAGAACATATATGGGAAATATCTGTATATATATAAAATATATATGGGAAATACCTGTATATATATGGTGTATATATATTTTAGAAAATATCTGTATATATTGGAATATATATTTATATTACAGAATATATATATATGAAATATATGTATATATATGTAAGATGTAGAGAGTGAGACAAAGAGCAAGAGACCTCATCATATGCCTGTAACAGTGACATTTATCTTTCCACAATCCTACTTTAGAGAACAAGGTTGTATAGTAATTATTGTTATTGGCCTGAATACATTTCAAAATACAGAGAATTATACTCAGTAACCTCTAAAAGCTTCTTCAGTGATAGTATTAAGTGACTGTAAGAGAATTTGGCATGATCCTGTGTTCCTGCACATTACCTCTTAATGCTGTGCTTTCTTGCATAGTCAAGGTTTTTCAGGAGAACAGACCCAGGAGCCAGGAGCAGAATGATAATTCATGACTAACAGGAACACCGCCTGTCTCAAGATATCCTTCCTGAGAAAGGTCAGATGTGGCTGTGAGTAAATACTGTTCTCTGGCAGAATAAAAACGCTACATTGTACGATCCTTTTCTCCTTTATTTTTACCCTTTGTATTCTTGCCTTTGCAAATGTTGACTTCCCAGGAAAGCTTGAAAGGTCAAAAGTGAGTATGTTAAAGAGGTGAACACATTTCTTTTTCATTTGTGTTTATATGCCTGAGGAAGATTGAACTAGAAGAAAAGTGGACTTGTCCTTAAACTACAGGGCTACAGCTACCTGGATAAGACTATTGCAAGACAGGGAGAAGATACCAAATGCCACTGGAATAATGCTTTACATGTAGAAGAAGAAAATGAATCAATGTTCCGTCCGATGATAGGCTCACTGATCGATCACTTTGGGAAAATGAAACTCAGTGCCTGAGAAGTTCCAGCGTAGAGAATTAAGACAGTCCAGAGAAAACTGACAGTGACATAGGAAAAGTTCAAATACAAGGTGAGAGAAACAAAGACACTTTCCTATGTCAGCAGGTGCTAAAGTAGACATTTCTTAAAATGGGAAATGCATTGAACTGGATGAAATCCTATGAAACCATTATTCTGTGGACTACTGACCAAGCTAATATTTAGATTTATAGAGGTGAGAGTGGCTCAGGTGTTAATGCGTCCAATCTATTTTAAACTATTGCTTTTCTTGTGTCTCATTCAGCTATGTAAATAGAAACAACCTACTGAAGTATGAGCTCCTTTAGTTACTTAGAGATACCTGTACCAATCTTAATATTTGAGATATGTTAGTAGAGAAGTAATTTAATTCTAACACACATTTATAAATATTTTACATTTTCAGAATAAATATAAACATACATACTTGTATTTATAGACCCACACATAGTTGTGTTTAGTTCTTCCAGAACTTAAAAAATGAAGAAATGTTATTTTCAATACCATAAATTTTGTAGCATGTATTCACAGACAGGAAACAAGATTATATTCTCAGAATAAATGACAGTTGTATGTTTCAAATTTTTATTTGGAGAAATGCGCTGCGCTTCACTGAACTTTTTTTTTTCTCATGCAACAAATTTAGAAAATTAATTATGAATTGGCACCACTCCTTGAAATTACAGTTGGAATATGTTAACCAATAGTACAATTATTTGGACCAGAATAAATTTATTTTCCCTACATTCTTTCTACTTCTTTTTATGCCAGTTTTTTCTTCCTTCCTGTTCCTACGGTTTCTCTTCCTCTGTTTCTGTCATGTTTTAAAATACAGGGGGCATAACTTATTTAGTTTTTCATTTTAAAGCTATAAAGATTTCTGGCAAATACATTAGATGCTTGTTTCACTGTTCATAGATAATGTTATAGGTTACTCTGCAATCAAGAAATGGAAATAATTCACCATACTGGAAGAAACAAAGTGAAGAATCGCTCGGTGGAAAGATAGGGCCACAGCACTGGCCTCAGGCTAAAGCCATGAGTGTAAAGCTGAGGAGAGGATGAGGAACATTTCAGCAAGTCAAAATTGTGGGAAGCAGAACTGAGACCTTCGTCTTGGCAGAAAATGTAATGAGAAACGTAGCCCAGCAGCGGGTGACAGCGACGCACCCAAAGCAGTTGTTGCTCAATAGACTTGAAGGGCGAATGTCTCAGATTATTGCTATTATTTGTGAATTCCCAAGCTATCATGTATTGCAAACGTTATTGTTTCAAGAATGAGGGATCGGGAGAGGGAAGAGGGAAGAGGTGATGGAGGACGAGCAAAGGAACTGGGGTGTGCTATGCGCATGTGCCAACTCAGCTCTGCCCAAGGACGTGAGCGTGCGCCACAGCTGTGGACTAAGCTGAAATAAAAGACAATTACAGAAAAATATTAACGCTCTATGTTTTTTAAAAAAATCTTCTTTGGGGCTCAGATAACATCAAACAAACTGTTGAAATGGACAAATAAAAATATACATTTTTATGCTTCGATTAGAGTATTCGCTATTTTCTTAAATGATGACTCAGAAGTAATGTTTTCCTTCTCAAAGGAAGGCATAGCTTTTAAAGAAGAACTAAGGGAAGCTAAGGGATTCTTGCATAAATGTGTGATCACATTCATCTTTCATTCGTTTCAAAATCACATTAAAAGGAAATGAGTCCATAAGATTGGGTATGTATTTGGCTTTATTTCATTTACTAACTCTTTTATGATTCATAAAAATTTGGAGCTTTCCTCGTCTTCCTAAGTTAATTCTGGGCATGGTTATTCTTCTTCACTACCTGATGGATGCACCACTGTGGTGTCTTGTAGCCCGGCCACATTGGCCTGTCTCAGCCAGAGAACGTGCCTGTGCCATGCTTCTTGACCTCCGTGCTCGCGAGTGTGCCATCTTGTTCTCCCGGTCCTCGGTAAAGGGCAGCTCAAGCTTCCCTTGGATCCCCTCTGGCTCATTCTCCCCACAGCCATATTATTTGCTGTTCTGCACATGTGACAGCTGTAAAACTTCCATCACCTTCCCGTTCTTCATTCTTTTCTCTTTGGTTCTAGTTTAGGCCGCCTTTATCCTTCTACTGTGCTTTCAAATATTTACTTTGTATTATTTTTTTCAATCAACTGATTCACATTAAACTTTCCAAAGTTCATTTTTTTTCTCTTACAGTGTCTCCTCATTCCTTGTGAGACAAGACCCAAATTGATCAGGTGAAAACATAATCTCTTTCCAATTCTACTTTTATTAGCTTGTTCTCATCACTATCAAAGCACACATTTTTATTTAAAAAAATGTAAAAGAAAGGGAAACCATGCTCAGACAGACCCCACTTTCTTCTCTAGCAATCGCCCCATTTATTTTCTTCCCCAGAGCAAAATGTCTTGAGCCAGAGCACAAGCACACTGACTGTCTTCATTTTTCCTGTCACACGCTCTCTTGAACACATTCCAATCAAGTTGGGGCCTGACTGAACTTGCAGTCCTCAAGGTCATAACTTTGTGTTATAGTAGGCCGTGAAAAGTCTGTGCCAGTTTCAATATTCATTTAAGTTGATCTATCAAAATAATTTTCAAAGCTGATTATGTTTTTATTCTTAAATCACTCTTTATGCTCTCAGTCTCCATACGCTGACGTTTTCCCCATTCTTCTGGCTTTTCTTTGTTAGATTACTTTGAATGAATCCCCTTGCTACATCCAGTTCCCAAGTGTTGGACATCAGTCGAGCTGATATTGAATCAGCACTCTATTAGGTTATTTCAGTCTTACCATTTTGTAGACATTTGCATTACGTTTCCATCTCATATCTACATTTCTCCCTCCTCAGTTCAACCCAATGTATCTGACTGCCCCATTAACACATCCAGTTGAATAGCTAGGATGTATGTAAAAGCTAGCATGCTTTAACTGAATTCATGATATTCTATCAAAAATCAAAGTCAGATTAAGCAAAAACCATGTCTGTTGTAGTCTTTGTGCATCAATAAATCTCCGTTCTTCCAGTTCCTGAGGCCCAAAGCTTGCATATCTCTATGCGATACTTCACTATCTATCACACATCACCCCCTCCATATAGGTACAGCTTTTGCAATCCTCTTGACCCATTTGTGCCCTTATCTACGTTACTTCTTACTGCTTCTGCTATTTATTCCTGCTTCCTTGTCTCCATGATATGGTGGATGCCTGGAAAATAAAACTTAAATCAAGTTCCGTATATGGCTAGATGCTCCAATGATGTCCTAATTGTCACACACTAAAATTCAATACATTCCTCATTTTGTGTACAGCCCTAAATGAACTGGCAATCTTCCTATGCTCCTGCTAAATTTACCTTCATTACACACCCAGGTTATCCTTCTGTTGCTGCCATGCTTACTCTTCATGGCTTTAGAGAAACATTTTGTTTGCTTCTGATAAAAATGCTTTTACTCACCCATCCACAAGATGTGTTCCAGCTGTAATGCAAAAGCCCCTTCTCAAAGAAGTCTCCATTTCAACTCCTCACTCTATTTTTTTTTGGGAGGGGGACCAGGGTTTGAACTCATGACCTCACACTTGCCAGACAGGCACTTGTTCTGCGGAGCTATCTCCCCAGCCCCCAACTACTCAGTCTAACATTTTATGATTTCATTGTTTACATTATTTTCCTTTGTATTATTTTCCATAATGAGGTGCATTTTAACTATTAATCTCTTCTGACATTTGTCATTCCAATGGACTGGTGGTAAATATTTTTGTCTCCTTCCTTCCCTACTACAACAGCCCCTAGAACAACACCTATCACATAGCAGGTATCCAACATGAAAGGTGAATGGATGAATATAATGTTGACTGCTCACACATCTGTACAGAAATACATGTGCTCTTCCCAGATGTCCAATGAGCTTTCTTTCTTTCTTTCTTTCTTTCTTTCTTTCTTTCTTTCTTTCTCTCTCTCTCTCTCTCTCTCTCTCTCTCTCTCTCTCTCTTTCTTTCTTTGATTGAGCACCTTCTTTCTTTGCCTATAGCATCTTTCATACTTTCAGTCTTTGAAGGGTTAAATATCTTGCACTTTTCCTGTCTATTCAAAAGGGCTAAATTAGGGGTTCCAGCGAGCCTGGCCACCCCTCCTCACCCAGAGGACCACTAAAGAGACTTGGTAGGATATGGCTTCTCCTCTTGCCTTCCTCCTGGAGTTCCACTGAGCATGACCACCTGTCCTCATCTTGAGAACCTCTCAGGAAATCTGACTACCACAGAAACCAGCAGGAGCCTTAGGGAGCGCCAGTCTGTGCTGACTCACAATAAAGAGAGCCTCACAGAATTTGGGCATGAATTCATCATAATCAGATCCTTCTTAAACTGTGGAAGCCACATTATACCACATATTGCAGGAGTTTTGATGAGCCTACCCTACTCTCCCACTGTACTTAGAACCTGCCCCCTACCACCTACTATGGCTGTAGAGTTAGAGAGAACATTGGTGGCTTTAAAAAGTGATGAAATTAAGGAACAAATGGCAATCTCATTGCTCTAGCCCACCCAAAATAAGTCTGGGAAACAAGGTCATAGAAGAACTTAGAGGTCACACACCTGAAATATCTGAGATTAAAGTAAAGAAAACTCCATCAAGCAGTGAAAGAAATCAGATCAGAAATAATCTCTCAGCTAAAAAAGGTAATGATAATAATCATGAAAGAATTGCTCAATACTTCTAAAGAAGACATAGATTTTTAAAACAATGTAGAGGGCCTGCTAGATAGCTCAGTGGAGCTTAGGCAGGCACCGACCCAGGGTTCAGTCCCCCAGGGCCTCCCTTGCCAATCCCACCCCTGGTGGATGCTGAGACAGAAAATGAGACTGGGCATGGTGGCGTGAGGCCATAATCCCAGAGTTTGAGAGGCTGAAAAACAGGAAGGAAACAAGTTCAGTCTGTGTAGGAAGACCCTGGAGACCTTGTACTAAATATATAGTGACACACACACAAAAAAAAGTTAAAAAAAATAGAAGGGAATAGGAAAATGATGGAAACATTGAATGAACAATACAGGAAAGAACTGGAATGCATGAAACAGATTTAAACTGATATCCAAGACATTAAAAAATCCTTTGAAAGATGGCAAAACTGCTTGAATGAAACAGAAGACAGAATTTTAGACCTTAAAAATAGCACTGCAGCTAGTGAACATGAAAGGAAACATTTCTTTAAAAACGAGAAAGCAGGAAATAACAATAGAACAGCTGTAAGATGATATAAGGAAAAAATAATGTAAAACTAACAGGTATCATGAAAATAGCTACAGCTAACACAAAAGATGTGAAAAGAGTATTTGCAAAAGTAGTGGCAGAGAATCTCCCAAGCATGGGAAAAGAATGAATCTGATATAAAGATTGCTGAGGCAGATAGAACCCTAGCTAACCATAATCAAAACAAACCATCACCAGAGACATAATAATCAAGATCCCAGAAATTTAGCAAAAAACCCAGAATATTAAGCCAGGCGTGGTGGCTCACGCCTGTAATCCCAGCACTAGGGAGGCTGAGGCAGGAGGATCGGTGCAAGTTCGAGACCAGCCTGGGCTACAAAAGTGAGCTCAAGGTCAGCCTCAACTGCATAGTGAGACCGTGTCTCAAAAAAACAAAAACAAAAACAAACAAACAAACAAAAAAAAAACAGGCCACTTATGATGAAAAGCCCATCATAATCACAGCAGATTTCTCACCACAGACCATCCAATCAAGAAGAAGCTGGAGTGAAATATTTGAAGTCCTGAAAGAAAACAACTTTCAATCCAGATTGATGTATCCTGCAAAAAGGTTACATTGTCAACTGTGGCTTTGCGATTTTTTTTTTCCAAGCAAAAGAACTCCTGACCTTATTTTGCTGCCCATTGTAGGGCGGCCACAACCAAAGTACCCTCTCTCCCTTCTGAGCCCACTCAGTGTTCAGTTGGCTGACCCATCTGTCACTAGCAGCAGTTCTGCCTTCACCCTCTCTGGGCACTGTCTACAGCCCGTTGCACTCTTTCATTATTTGTTTTCACGTGACTTTGGATCCCTTAGATTTGACTCTCTTATTACAGCATTATTCCACATGTCTATTTCTCTCCACCCTCTTTTGTCATTCTATTCATTTCTGTAGCTTATTACAGAGAGCTCCCTGAAGAGCTTAACATGTTTCTATTTCTTTATATATTTCTTCTCTCTCTGGAATAATTTTCCATCAAAGTAGATTTTAAACTGTGGTCTTCAGAGAGCAGGGATTTTGCAGTTTCTTTTTATAGAGATAAAAGGGGGAGCTGAGAGAAATGAATTGTTAGAAACTTTCCACATTGATGGCCTTAGCTCCTAAACCTATTTATAACTAATGTGCCACAACTGTACAACGGTATACATATGAGTGCACATGACTTTATGAACCATGCATTTTAATATTGGATATATTAGTAGAAAAATTTCCAACTTCCTTTTATATCAACTTTCAGATCACATTTACGATTGCCATTTTGAACTTAATAAACTGGAAGTTATGCTCATTGTCTAGATTGAAGTTCTTCCAAACAAAATGGTAGACAATAGAGCTAAGAGATGCTTTGTGAACTTCCCCTGCAGATTCTTCTCTTACAAGTAATGAAAAGCAGCCCCAAGAGGGATTGATTGGTTCACACTGCTGTTAGTATAAAAGTCAGCGATAGGTCCCATTGGAAGAAAACATTTTTTAAGGAATTTATTTTATTTTATTTATTCATTTTTTCTTATTTCAGAATCTTTATTCGTTTATTCACTCATTTTTATGGCGGGCTCAGCCCATCCCGAGGCTGGCGCAGCATGTGGCGCTGGGGATCGAACTGCGGTCCCTGAAGCCACCCAAGCTCTCCCAAGCAGGCGCTTTAGGCCACTGAGCCATCCCGCCGGGGCCCAGAAAACATTTTTATTCTATCTTGTCAATCAGTATCTTCCTTTGCTTTATATTATTCTTATAAACTCTTCAATCTATTGATTATGAAGCTTCCCTTCAGTTATGAAATACTGTGTGTTTAACAGACAAAGTTTTCCACTAAGTATTTTTGTAGCAGAAGGTTTCTAATCTTTTTCTATTTAATGAAGGCTCCAGATTTAAAGTCAGTAGAAAAATAGAGGACAGAAAGAAAGAGCTAACCAATAAAATTTATGAAGTTAAACTGAATAGTTGGTAGTGAAGATTAATTCCTTATTTGTTTACTTCAAAAGGATCAAAATCATTTAAAAAGATCAGCAGGGAATTAAAGGACAATCATGAGAACATACATCTCAGATTAATTTCCTGCTTTGTCATCTACTTGAGCAATTCACTTGGTATTTCTAAGCCTTGGTTCCTCATCAAACATTAAAATAGCAACAATAACAATATTGTTGCATAGATTAAATTAGATAAATTATGTAAGAGACACTGCCTCAGAGTAGTCTTAACACAATGTAGGTACTAGTAATTGAGTAACATACCTTTACTAATAATGTAAAATTATCAGGGAATATATTAAACCCCTAGTATGATTGTTATTGTTAGACACATGGATGAATAATCCATGTCTGTCTGTTGTGCATGGTCACATCAATCGTGTATTTATGATGAAACTGAATTCCCATCTACTTTGCAGGTATTGATGCAGAGGCGATTGATATACAACAAATAATAAAGTTTTGCTTCTGTATCTTTGAGTCACATGAATATGTCATCTATCACATAATATTTCTTGTTTGCAACCTTGCACAGATCTCGTGATGCATGACTGTGCTTTATGTCATTCGTTTAATTTAAACAGAAGGAACAAAACGGATCAACTTCCCCATGCCATCACATCTTCTAAGACAGCATCAAATGTCTTGGTGAGATTAAAGTCATTTGTATGCAGATTCCTGGGAGGGAGGGAACTGCTGACCTCCTGCTCTGCTGCTGGGAATCTCTGTGGACTCAGAAATGGAGAATTTAAAATATTAATGCTTTGAATAATAAATTAGAGTACATAGTAAATGAGGTGTGAGCACAACAATTTTAATTAGTTTTAGGCACATTTTAATGATTGTTTGGCCATTAGCTCCAGTAAACATAAAAATGCAGGGAGAAAAAAAGATGTACGGGCTCCTTATTACTTAGCTTTATTTTAACTGAAGCCTTTGCAAAGATGTATATCATTTTAATTTTAGTTCCAAAGGCTTTTATGTAAATTAATTGCATTGGAGAATTGGCAAGAACATTTTATTCAATTTGGAACAGCAGTGATTATAAGCTTTACATTAATATAACAACAATTTAACAATGGCTGATAGATGGGCCACAGCCATGCAATTATCAAAAGTGAGCCACTGTCTTGATCTCTAATTAGGTCTATAAGCAAATAGAGTTCTGCCTGCACTAATTGCCATATTAAAGCTGGCAGTGAGGTAGCAAGGGAGCTTATGTTAAGGTGCTCGGTGCAGAGTACTGTTTATCCAAAGATTTTTCCATTTTCTGATTCAATCAGATATGTAATTCAATTATATATATGTTGTGGAAACAGACATTTAAGGGAATTGGAAAGTGGTTTCCTCCTCACTTTATATGACCATTTGTCTCATTAACTGCAGGCATTGGTACTCGGTGTCTAAAAAGTAAGCATTGGGTTATATTTTCTTCCCGCTGTCCTTACTGCTTGCTCAGATTCCTGTCCTCTAATAGCTCTGACTCGGTACCTGGAATATCTAGTGCTCTGTGCCAGATGAACGTGTAGATGGAAGATACACAATTCCTGATTTGTGGCTCCATTTTAGCAGGAATTAAAAAGCACTGAGAAGGGATTTAGGAGGCATTTGCTCACTAGGACAGATAATGTGGGGCCAGGTTTAAAGAACCTAGGAAATTCTTTCATTCCTTATAGTGGTTGAGTAAAAGCCCAGCCCATAAGGCAGCAAACTATTTATTTTATTTATTTTTCTCTAGTTTACTCCAGTGAGTACATCAATACCCCTTAAAAAGAAAAAGGCACTTTCATTTAGGCATCAGGTTAAGTTTAAACTAGGTGAGGCAGAGGTGACTTTCTAGGAAATGTTCTATAAGAAGTCAAACTAGAAAGATCATGAAAGGGTAGATTTTAAGTGCCCACCAAACAAAAGTATTAGCAGTGCATGTGTTAATTGACTTGGTCTGCGCAGTGCACACTCTGTGTTTTGAGCCGTCTGATGTATGATGTAGATTCATATTGCTTTATCAATGTAATGCTATGTTAGGCAACTGTGTTTCTAAAAGGAGGTTGACAACTTTAAGTCCTTCTCTAACATGGGAGAACAGGTTTGGAATCACAGTCAAAAAGACATTGAGGAGATGGCGAGATAGCTCAGCAGTATGTGAGCTATCTACTTAGGCAAGCTTAGATAAAGCACAGAGACTGCAATTCAATCCCCAGCAACAGGTGCTGTGCTAGACGCCCCCTCCCCGGGCTGGCTGAGCCTGCCACGAAAAAAAAAAAAAAAAAAAAAAAAAAAAAAAAAAAAAAAAAAAAGGGTGGGGGGCTGAATTTTCAGGAGCACAAAAGTCTACAGAGAGGAATTTCATCTGGTGCTTCCAAAGAGTAATTTCAATTTCTGGTCTAGATCTTATGGACCCAGAGTAGTGCCATGAAAAGCAATAACGTACCAAGTTTCCAAAGGGCAAAATTTGAAAGCATGAGTGTTGTAATTCTCTGTTGTCGGTGCGAAAGAAACGACGTGAAGACCCGATGAATAAGCTTCAGAGGACTCACTGAGACTTGTCTCTCTCAAAGTGAGCCCAGAGCTGCAGAAACAGCTCACTTTTATTGAGGGCTAGAAGCAGGCTATGGAATGTGTGAGACTACTTTACCGATTACAAATCACTATGTCTTCTACCATTTGCCTAACACTAGGTTCACACAGATGCTAACAGATAACCAAGGAGCAAGGGAGGTGACAACCCTTAACATCCCAAGCAAGAGACCAATAAACAGGGTGCCAGCAAAGGAAGCCGCTATCTGCAGGTGTAAAATCCCAGCTTTCCGGGACCTACAACAGACAGCAGCCCTCCCTGAGCTCTGTTTCTTGTTTCCTGCTTCTCAGGATACCAATTGGGCATATTGCTATACATGAGGTAATTATTTGTGGACAAGTGTATGAAATGTGAGCACACTTTACAGACTCCTCTTGAAACACATGATGCAGATACGTAGTCCATTTTCTTTTAAGTCTCTGGGCTTTATTTTCACTGATGATTACTATTTATTCTAGAAAATTAAAGGTTTGTGTTTATGCACTGTTATAGTTTATATCTGGATGTCCCCCAAAAGCCTCATGAGGTAATTAGACAGCCTCTAGAGTTTGTAATTAATTCATGATTCAATGTGGGGATTATAGGTGTGAGCGCTACGTCCATCCTGGGGTCGATAATTTGCATGCAACATAAGAAAGGGAAAGAGGCTGGCTAGCTGCTGCTGCCACTGCTCCTCCCTTTGCCCTTTGCTTTTTTCCACCAACATGAACAGCTCCCCTCAGCCATGTGCCATTCTGCCCTTGAACCTGCTGAGCATGGACTGAAACCTGCAGTAACTGTGAGCTAAATCAACCTTCTCTTTCTTAATTTTGGGTGACGGGCATTTTGTCCCAGCAAAGAGAGGAAAGTAACTGAAGTATGTACTTTTGTACTTAACACTAACTTATTGGATGTGGTGGATTCACAGCAGCAAACATGGTGAGAACCACACCCTAAAGGAAGATCAGAGCCGGGTCTCTTCAGCAGGGTGGGTTGTGCTGTGCCATAAGCGAGAGCAAAGCCATTTTATGAGCTCTCCTGAGCCTGAAGGCTTGTGTCCAAGTAGGGCAAGATTGATAGAACCTGCATTTCTGTTCATAACCTTGACTCACTAGCACAGATGCCACTAGTGAAACTGGCCAGTGACATCAGAATAAATAACGGAAGTCGCAATAGTTATGTATGAATTTGCAGTTTTGATTAAGTTTTTGTTGTATTTTGCATTGCTTGATGTGTTCTTTTTTGATAACCTTGACCGATGCATAGGTCATAAGAATGTTGCAATGTAAGAAAGTCCTAATACCGAGCATCAGCGAAGAAGTGAAGTGCTCCTGAGACTTGGGTCTTCTGGCTTCATGGCACCTGGTCGAGTCTTGCCTTAGTACTTCAGAGTTCTAGCAAGGTCTCCATCCCAAAATTCTATTTCAAATTTACTTGGCAAGAGGTATGCACCACTGGACTGAGGCTAAATGGTCATCTTTTCTACTTTAATGTGCTTGTCCTTAATTAATAGTTTAGTCTTTCAGACCTTCATCAGTTACACTTAAATGGGTTTTGTAATTGGCTTTGCATCACAGTAGGTCTGTTGTCCCATTTCAGTGCAAAAAATCAGCCAATTAGTACTAGCTTGCCATTCCTTCCGACTTCCAGAACAACTGCTCGGCCTCTGATTTCCTAAGTACAGCTAATACAAACCAACAAGATCATAGGTGGACACTGCTAATGCACTTAGGTAAAACATGATTAAATTTAGTGAGCATTCGGACCAATAAAGATCCTAATAAATGTGTTTTAAGATATGACAGTCCTAGTGTCTGAGTTAAAGACTCATTATTTGGGCTGCTAGTGTTTTCGCATGAAAACTGTGCTTTTTGCCATGTCCATTAGCTGCTTCACAACAGAAAAGCTGTCATTTCATTAAGCTGCTCCACATATATCAGCGGCTCCAGGGCGAATTCTGGTCACTTCTTGTCTATCTTAGGATGCATTCTGAGGACTGATTTTTCCCTAGTGTATGCCAGCAGCCTACAAGTCTTCATTGTGCAACAAGGTGTCCTGGGTCTAACTGAAGAATCAGCAATCTATTTAAGAAGAATACAAAGTTATACTGTAAGACTTTGTCTTTTTAGCTGAATAACCTCAATATTCATAAATAGAAGGAGCCAAATCTAATAAAATCAGATCATTTGGAAATTAACTCCATTTATTTTTAGTGAAGGGAGAACACAGTTTGGAATTCAGATCTTTGACCTTCTTATCCAATGTTCTTTTTTTTCCCCCTCAGTATTCTTTCTGATAAAGTACATTGTTCCACAAATGGACTTTCTGAGTTAACTTCCTTAATTCTCTGTTTAGTTAATAAATATCTACTGAGCCTTCCTTCTATATTAAGAACTAGTCAAGTAATAGGGTTACAAAAGTGAACACAGTTAAATTCTTGCCTACATGCCACTTAAGTTCTAGCTAGACCGATCAATAAAACAGCCTAAAAGTATATCATACAGTGTTCTGTTAACTAAATCAGGAAAGTGCCCTGAAACATAATGAGGTACCCTTTAAAGCACAGCATTAGGAAAAAACCTGTTCAAGGCTGTGCTGCAAGAACAGCAAGTTGGAGGCTAAGAAACAAGGCATTCGGATAAGAAAACTGCAAGAGCCCTGAAGCAAAAATAAATGTTGTGAGTTTGTGTCCACAGAATACCAATGAAACCAGTGTGTTCAGAGTAGGGAGGTGGCTGAAAGTAGCAGGAGATGAGTTCATATTTATAGATCATGACCCATCCTTTTCTCTCTCTTTCATTTAAAAATAGACTTATTTCACAGTTCTTGCCACTTTCTGAAGTAGTGCTGGAAGTCTTTTCTGGGTATTTTAGAGGGCTGAAAAATAATAATAACAATAAAAATAATGATGATGATGATGATGACAATAGTAATAATAATAATAAACAGTGTGCACTGCTATGGAGTGCCAACCAAGAGAAGAGTAGTCCTGACACAGTGTCACTTCTGGATCGTCCTCCAAATGAAACTGATTGAGGAAGTTGAATGCCTTGAATCAATTCCAAACTTTGATGCATCCAGTGTAGCTAAAGATGTGCCCAGCAGAGGACAGAAACTGACTGTTGGTTGGGAGCAAGACAATGGAAGACATAGAGTCGTATTTAGCTAGGGATTAAGGACAATGACTTTACTCCCATAACATTTCTAAGATTTAAGCGCACTATATTTTTTATATCTCTGTCTCTGTCTCTGTATCTGTCTCTGTCTCTGTCTCTCTCTCTCTCTCTCTCTCTCTCTTTCTCTCTCGTTCATACTGGAACTCAGGAGCTTCAGTTTGCCAAGGAGATGCTTTATCACTGAATTATCTCCCAGGCCCTCCGTATTTCTAGAGTGACTCAGTTTTGTACCACAGTGACCATGAAAATGGAAATTAATTAGATTTCCTTTAGTTATCATCAAGAATTTTAAGCTCGTTTTTGAAACTTTAAAAAATGTTGAAACTCATGTCTTTTGAAATCATTCTCAGTACCCACATGTATAGACAGGTAAAAATAAAACTTACTTGTTTTAAACTGGGTGAGAACCTTTGACCTCTTAGCTTCTCTTTCCACATCTGATGAAGTCTCAAAGGCATTTTCAGGGAAGCCAACATTCACGAGAAACAGTTTAAAAACTACTGCGTGAAAGCATTTTGCATGTATCTTCATTTTAAACTCTTCACTTGATGAAAAGTTTCATCACATTTTCTTTGTTTTAAAAGATGTTCTTTTGTCTTCTGATGAGTTATTCATATTGCCGTATACATGCATGTAAAATTGGAAGAAAGAAAAAAAAAGAAATGTATAAGGAATTAAGAAGAGAAAAGGTATAATTGACTGAAAAAAATGAGACAATGCAAATTATTATCTGTGCCTTTCCTTAGATTGGCGATACTATGTGCTACAACAAATATCATGAAATTCGTATAACTTTGTTAAGTGAAATCGTGCAATATTTTATATTTCAATTATAATTTATACTCTCTTTAAAAATTATATATATATATATATATATATATATATATGGACATTCTTTGTAAAAAAATGGATGAGTTGCCAGCACAAAACACACACAAACATACACATACCTCTATACTCCACCCACTTTAGTGTTTGAGATGATTTTACAAATATAACAAAAACATCAGGTACAACATAACGGTCATTGAGAGTACTCTGCTTAAACGAAGCTTCAGAGCCTTGTGATAAAGCAAATGGATTTTTAAGTGGTCACACAAATTCTAGGAAACATGATTAAACTTTAGTCAAGATTAGTTATGACCCATCCTTTTTGAAAGATTATTTTTCTAGTATGAGCTCACTTACATTCTTGCAGCCTTTAATCTTTAGAAAATAGAAGCAAGGAGGTCAGTAGTGACATTTTTCAGCAAATGAGGACACCAAAATGAGCAGAAAGGAATGCCGACTCGCCTACTTTCCCGCTGCACACAACTGAGAAGCTAGATATGAATGAAGAGTACAACGTTGGTTAGGGTTTCATTGTTTGAATGTGTCACTTTGGCTCAAAACAAGAACTTGCAGGAATTATGAATTTACATAAATGCTATTTCTTTCATTTTCTTAGGTCCCTCCCTACACTAATAGTTCTGGTTTCCTCCAGAAAATTTACACATTGCTCTAAAGATGTGCTTCTTCTGATTACTGTCAAGCCTTTGGTTCTCACACTTACCTGCCTCCCCTGGGAAGCTACTGTGAGAGTGGAGCTGTCCATCAGGAGCTGAGGTCTCATGCTCCTGTAGGATCAGTGGGCTTGAATCAGCTGAGCCACATTCCAGGTCTCAGCACAGGTGCGTTCTGAGTTGACTTTTGCTTCTTGGTTCTGTAATTCAAAGATTGCTTAAGTACTCCTCAGGCAGGACTAAACTACTGTTTGGCCAATTTATTCAGAGTGCTGGCTTCATAGTTTATGCTTCTGGCAGTTGTTGTATATTCCACCTTGTAATGTGACTTGGAAATTCTTCCTTTTCTTTTGCCAGGAGTGGCACTTAACATCGGAGTAGAATAGTCCAAGTAAGATACAGATTGTATAATGCACTTAATTTTGCAGAATATTATAGTGTTGATAGTTAAATGAGTAATTTGAGTTCATAACCTTGAACATTTATTAATTTAATGATATTTTAGATAATTTAGATTTTCCAGATTTTTCATCTTTGTTGGTGGACTGGGGCAAAAACAGCATTTCATAGATTACCACATACTTCTATACTTATATACTTATATACTTATATCAAATTGTATGAGATTAACCAATCCTTTTAGAAAAATCTAAAGTTTACATTTAAGTGAAATATTTTAAGCTTGAAACACATGATGCATTATGTTTCTTTAAACTACTAGAGCTTTAGATCAATTCATACATCTTCACTCACTTTACTTTGTATTTTTTTACTTCAATTTTTTTTTTTTTTTTTTTTTTTTTTTTTTTTTTTTTTTTTTTTTTTTTTTTTTTTTTTTTTTTTTTTTTTTTTTTTTTTTTTGCTTTTTTTGTCACTTGCTTTAAATTGAGAAAATAGCCAGAGGAAAATGTGATTAAAATAGAATAAAGTAAATAAGGTTTTGCTGAATAAACTGAAATCTTAACAGTGTTTATTACTTGAAGCGTGGAATTGGCATCACCTGAGCCATGGATCAGGAAAAACCAGAGAAAGAGGAGGAGACCCCTGGTGCTTACTAATATGTTCTGAGAAATATAAATTAACAACACTGAGCAAGAGCCAAGCTACTCGTGGAGCCTCCTGGCTAAGACAATGCATAGGAATACAAAAGGCAGTGGGGAGGAAAGGTGTTGAGGGTGAGCCTTCAGAATCCAGGGGTCTCTCCAAACAACAGCTCTACTTTCTCACTTTTATGTGTTAAACTCTCAGAATTGTTTAGACTTGTCACTTCTCTGCTTTTCAAACTCCACTTAAGTAATACCACTGATAACTGTTTTACTGTATATCAAAGCTATTATTCATATCTAATGATAATTTTTGCTATTGAAAAATTTCACTTAGATTACAAAGAAATCTGTTTCTTGCACTTATGCAGTTTATTTCTATCAGCTAGGCTTAGCACCTACAAAAACTACCTATCTCCTATTTTCCTTGATGGATTACAGATACCAAGAGCCTGATAAATCTTGCTAAATCTGTTTTCTTTCCATAAAAAGATTATAATAATGTGATTCAGAGGACAAAGTTTCACATATTATTACCATCCTGTATTCTCCAACATGGAAGCACTTCTACTTGTGTAGGTTCAGAACAATTAAGTAAGTGCTTTTATATTCCCTTTATTAGAGGAAATGAGCTGCAATATGCCCTGCTTAACTTGCGTCAGTCTTTGTAGAAACTTTTTAGTCAAGCAATCTGTTGGGATGGTTCATCTTTGTGTAAATCAACATCTCATTGTCTAAAGCTTCAGTTCACTAATTTTTGGAAAAACTTAATATCACTATCAGAAGTTCTAGAAAAAATTTCAGGACCTCTGTTTTCGTGGTCATTCCTGACTCTGAACATTAACCATTCTTAGTGCCGGCTGAATGATTGTCTCCAGGTTCTTCCACGCCTGCAATTTCCCTTTAACATCTCATTCCTTGTGATTTAACCTAGAAGCTTTATATATTCCTCATGAAGGTAGATTTGCATATGATATAATATGATATATGTGCAACAAACTGGATTGATAATTTCAACTGGAGCCAAGGATACTTATTTAAAATAATAAAAATTCATTAAAGGAGTCCTTGGTTGTGAAAGAATCTCCTTGGTCATTCCTAGAGGAACTGTAGCTTCTGTACCTTTTCTCCTTTAGGCCTCTTTTCCTTCTCTTTTCTTACCCTTTTTCCATTCAGTAGCAAAGCCACTTGTCCACCATTTTCTTCTCTGGAAAGATTTGCTTCTTTTTTCTTTTTTTTTTTTTCTCTTTAATCTTTTTAAAAATACTTTTAATAAGAAATATCAATATGATAGTTTCACAACACATTAGTAGTACATTTGCAATAATTGACACATTGCATATTGTCTTCATAATGGTAATACAGAACACAGGGTGTGGACATGATACATTTTCTAATCAATATTGGTAAGAAAAGAAAAAAAGTAATTCTTCTCTTTGAACTGAGAGAAAGTAGATGTATACATAGTCCAATGTTCCATAATTCAAGTGGGGTACCGGTGAAACTGGCAATATTGGAGGTTGTAGATTTAAGCCTCTTACAGCTCATTGTACTAACCTAGTTCTGTGTTTTAGGCCTCATAATTAAGCTTTTCCACTGGGTGATCAAGTGCAAGCTAAAGCAAGACCTGTATAACAAAACATTCATCTTTTGTATCTTCCAAGGTCAAATCCCCTCAGGATTAACTTTGGAAATATGTACAGTGCTTTGTAGAACTGTTGCCATTGTCAGCCTTTGGGATGAGTCACAGCCATTGCTTGAACAGTTTGCTTTCTGTGAAATCCTGAAAGAATGTTTTTCTCTGGGTGATTCTCCTTAAACACACTATACTTCATTTATCCCTTTCTTCTGAAGTCCCATAATCTCCTTGACCAGAAAATTTGGGACACCTTAAGTTATAGGATATTATAGCACAGGATGGCTTATGTCCTGAGTCCTTACTGACCTTGAAAGGCTAGGGCCAAAACATTGGCTATCTTCGTAGCCCTTCTTTTTCTCCAATTTTTGATCCATTAACTTACATTTTCAACCCTCCAGTAGAGAATATTTGTGATACTATAACTCTATAACATACGTAATTGAGCTTATCATCACTGGCTTTCTGAATATCAAACATCTTTGACTTAGGTTGAAATTGATATTTTCCATCAATCATTGATATTCTAATAACTATCTATAGAGTGCAATAAAAGCAGTTATACATTTTTACACAGACATTTAGAAATCCAAGGATGTACAAAATTGTAGCCTGTCAAGGCTATGGCATTTTGCCCAGACTGGTACTCTCAATTAATACCCTTTTTTGTTTATTTGTTAACCAACCATTTACTTGAGAGAGAGTATAACAGAAACTGAGTTTACACTGGAAGCACTACCCATCTAAAAGACGAGAATGACAGGCATTTCAACATAGTTTTAGTGTTGCATGGTTCTATGATCAATGTGATAAACCTTTTGAAGGTTCTTAAGACCAATATCTGATTGATCTTCTGTACATAAGTGCATGGTTTTGCTCCTGCTATGTTTCCTCTCTTTGATGCTTCTAGTCACTTCACTATTTAATCCATAACACATTCAGTTATATTATGCCCTTCAATTTTTAATTTCTTCTTTAGAGTCCTTACACTAGGGAGACTATATAATTTTTACACATGTAGGTCTGGTTTATTTCACTAATGAGTATATGCTCAATATACATCCATTTACATATGAAGTCTTCCAGCTTATCATTCTTTATAGCTGAGTAATATTCCATTGTATAAAAATACCACATCTTTCTCAACCATTCTTCAAATGATGGGCATTTTGGTTGTTTCTAAGATTTGGCTATTGCAAATTGGGCTGGAGCATATAGTATTGTTTTCCATCTTTTCACTTTTAGCCTATGAGTTTCTATATGAGTTAAGTGTGTTTCTTATATAGAACATATTATTGGATTTTGCTTCCTTATCCATTCTGCCAGTGTATTTCTTTTAACTGCAGAACTGTGTCCATTTACATTGATGTTTATATTTGAAATGAATTGATTTATGATTGACATACCATTTACTTACTACTGTTTACCCCTTTTTCTCCTGTGTTTAATTTAGTATCCTATTTTATGGGATCTTTCTGTTCTCATTTGTTGAGTTTGAGGCATTTTGGTCACTTTTTAAAACATTTTTTAGTATACTGTGTAGGGTTGGCTTTGACATGATGAAATTCTTTAGTTGCTCCTGTGATGGAAGTATTTCACTTCCCCCTCATACTTGAAAGAGAGTTATGCTGGCTACAGAAGTATCTCTGAAATTTGTTTTCATGGAGGATTTGAAGCACTCTGCTCCACGCTCTTCTTGACTTCATGGTTTGTGAAGAGAAATTACTGTTATTCTGATGCGTTTTCCTTTAAATGTGATCTGTTTCTCTTTTCTAGCAGCTTTTAATATACTATTCTTCTGCTGAATTTCTGGAATCTTGATGAATATATGTTCGGGTGTGTTTTTAGTCAGGTTGATATTATTTGGGGTTCTGTATGCTTCAGTTATCTGTATGTCTGATTGTTTTTTCATATTTGGGAAGCTTTCTGCTATTACTTTTGCCCATATTCTTTTTATATCATTTGTGTTGTCACCTTCTTTCTCATTTATTCCTATTATTCTCATATTGTTCATTTTTACATCGTCTTGAAGATGTTAAATTAGTTTTTCCTGCATCCAAGTTGTTTTTAAGAGATCCTTTCTTACCTTTTCACTAGTTGCAACGGTGTCTTCAAGATTTAAGATTCCATTTTCACTTTGGTTCATACGGTTTTGCCAGCTTGTGACTGAGATTTTATTTTCTTGTATATCTCTTTGAAGCTATTTCATGTGATCTACTTCTTTCCTATATTGCTCAATCAGAGAATCCATCATTTTTCTCGTCTGCTCTAATTTTTTTATCAATGTCTTCTTTAGTAGTACTGAAGTTTCTCATTATACTTATCCTTTCTCTCTGTAGTTCAGAGATTATTTCTGCTCTGTTCTCCTCTGTACATTTCTTAGTTGTTCCCCTACTTTAGACACTATTAATTTAGAGGTCTTTTTTAACTTCAGAGATTATTTCTGCTCTGGTTTCCTCTATATGTTTCTGCAGTTGTTTTTGCACATCAGAGTCTATTTTTTCACGCATTTCTTTTTTCACTTGACATGTTTTCTCTGATCTGAGTTGCTCTATACATTTCTGCACTTGTCTTTCTACTTCGGCTGCTACTGATTTAGACATTTCGTCTGCATGATTCCCATTTTCTTTTTTTGGGGGGGGGGGCAGGTTTCGAACTCACGACCTTGCACTTGCCCAGCAGGCACTTGTGCCTCGGAGCTATCTCCCCAGCCCCATGATTCCCATTTTCTTTCATGTAGTGTTTCCTGTATTTGTTTTGTGTGGACTTGGGACCTGAGACTGGATCTTGCTCCCTCTCTTTATCATTTTTCAGCAGTGGTCTGAACTTTGGTGAACTTATATAGTCAGCACCTATGGAAATTTTGTCTGGATCCACCACAAAGCTTTTTCCCCTCTAAACATGCCTGGCTCTACTTGAAGCCCAGGCGGCTGGCTACCTTGAGGCCCCATGGGTTGGTACGGTGGGTGCCCATGCGGTGACGGTGGGTGCCCATGTGGGGAATATGGGTATAGTCGGAGTTTGGGCAGTTGTCAAGTAAGGGGATGAATTTGGGCTGAGAGAGTTCTTACCTGGCTGATGTGAGCCCTGGACGGGAATGTGGGTGGAATCTGAGCTTGAGTTGTTAATGAGTCAGTGGATGGACCAGGGCTGAGTCTGCTGGTTGGCCCAGTCAGGATGGTGGCAGGGTCCAGGCTGGCCTTTGGCGATGGAGAGTCATGTACAGGGGCTGGGGTTTGGGCCAGATGCTGTGTAGCCAGTCGAAGTGGCATGTGGGTCCGTGGGTGACGGGTCAGATCTGAGAGCTGGAGTTTGGTCCAGGTGCTGTGCAGCCAGTCAAAACTTACTTCTTTTTCCTTTTTATTTTAAAAAGTAAAAACAAAAAAAAAACAACACCAAATAACAAAATCAAGGACTGAAACAGAGCAACATACAGTGATACACATGGTACAGGATTTCAAAATAAAAACAGAAATATTAACAATGATTTCTGTATTACATATTTTATTGTACAAAAAGATTTGTTTCTCAGATTACACTATAGGCACAAAGGCTGGATAATAATAAAATGTTAATTCTTGTTTTTTTGTAAACCTTCATTTATTTTTTTATTTTTAAATTTATTTTAAATACACTAGAAGAATACTTGATAATACATTAGAAATGATACACATTTATAAAAACTAGAACATAGGTATTTAACCATGGTTTTTTGTATTCAATGTTGCTCTCTTCTATGTAGTTGCTCAGATTACACATATTTGCACATGGAGTTAGCAAAGTGAAAATTTCACACATTAACTTGTACCTTCAAAATCTAATGGAAATAGAAGAGCAAAGGAAATCGAAAGCCCAAAGACGGGAGGAAATTATAAAGATTAGACCAGAAATTAATTCAATTGAGACATAGAAAACAATATAAAGGATTAATGAATCCAAAAGCTGGTTCTTTGAAAGGTTAAATAAAATTGATAAGCCCCTAGCTAATCTCATCAAAAAGAGGAAAGACAAGACTCAAATTCAAGCAACAAGGAATGAAAAGGGTGAAATTACTACAGACACAGCACAGATTCAGAGGATCATAAATAACTACTTTGACAATCTTTACTCTCACGAAGTGAAAGACACAGATGAAATGGACAGATTGCAACAAAAGTACAAATTACCCAAACTCAATCAAGAAGATATAACAACTCTCAATAAGCCAATAACAGCCAATGAAATACAAAATGCAATAAAAAGCCTACTGACAAAGAAAAGTCCAGGACCTGATGGATTTACTAGTGAATTCTACAAGAAATTTATAGAAGACTTATCCCAACACTCCTCAAACTGTTCAATGAAATTGAAAAGGAAGCAATCCTTCCAAAATCATTCCTAGAGGCAAGTATTACACTAATACCAAAACCGGAGAGAGATGCAACTAAAAAAGAAAACTACAGACCAATTTCTCTCATGAACATAGATGCCAAAATCCTCAATAAAATCCTCACCAATAGAATACAAGTAATCATCAAGAAGATTATACACAATGACCAGGTAGTACTCATTCCAGAGGTGCAAGGATGGTTCAATATATGCAAATCTGTAAGTGCAATACACTATATCAATAGAGCCAAGGTCAAAAATCACATGATCGTCTCAATTGATGCAGAAAAGTCCTTTGACAAAGTCCAACACTCATGCATGTTCAAAGTCCTACAGAAAATTGGAATAGAGGGCCTCTACCTCAACCTAATCAAAGCTATCTTCCATAATCCAACAGCTAACATAATTCTCAGTCGGAAAAACTGAAGTCTTTTACTCACAAATCTGGCACAAGACAAGGATGTCCTCTATCACCACTCCTATTCAATATAGTTCTGGAATCGTTAGCTACAGCCATTAGAAAAGAAATAGAAATAAAAGGAATAAGAATAGGTAAAGGAGAAGTAAAACTATCACTATTTGCAGATGACATGATAATCTACTTAGAAGACCCAAAACACTCCACTAAGAAGCTGCTAGAATTAATACACAAATTCAGTATCATAACAGCTTATAAATTCAACACACAAAAGTCAGTGGCATTCCTCTACACAGATAACAAACACACTGAGAGAGAAATTAGGGAAGCAGTTCCTTTTATGATAGCACTGAAAAAAATTAAATACTTATGGATTAACCTAACTAAAGAAATAAAAGAACTTTTCAGTGAAAACTACATTATTCTGCAAAAAGAGATCCTAGAAGGTTTCATAAAATGGAAAGACATTCCCTGATCCTGGATAGGAAGAACCAACATTGTTAAAATGGCCATACTCCCTAAATTTTTATAGGGATTTAATGCAATTCCTATCTAAATTCCATCAACATACCTTACAGACCTGGAGGAAATCATTCCTAAAATTTATTTGGAACCAAAAAAGACCCAGAATTTCAAAGACAATTCTGGGCAACAAATGTATGACAGGAGGCATTACAATTCCTGACCAAAAGTTATACTACAAAGCTACAGTAATAAAATCAGTATGGTATTGGCCAAAGAATAGACCTGAAGATCAGTGGAATAGATTAGAAGACACAGAAGCAAATACAAACCCACTCAGCCAAGTCATTTTTGACAAAAGGGCCAAACATGTTTACTGGAAGAAAGATAGCCTCTTTCAAAAATGGTGCTGCAAAAACTGGCTCTGTACGTGCCGAAAACTAAAACTTGGCCCTAGTCTACCACCATGCACTAAACTAAAGTCAAAATGGATTAAAGATCTAAATATTAAAAGTGAAACATTAAATCTACTAGAAGAGAAAATGGGAGGAAATCTTGAAGACATCGGAGTAGGCAAAAAGTTCATGGACAGAAATCAAATTGCATGTTTATCACTTGACAGCATCAACAAATTGGACTTCCTCCGGCTAAGAAATTTCTGCACATCAAAGGAAATTACCAACACAGTGAAAAGACAACCCACAAATTTGGAAAAGATTTTAACTTATAAGTACTCAGTCAAAGGTCTTCTATCTAGAATCTACAAAGAACTAAAAACCATCAGGATTCCAAAATTCAAAGCCCAAATCCAGAAATGGGCATCTGAGATGATCACACACTTCTCAGAGAAAGAAGTGCAGCAAGCCTACAAATACATGAGGAAATGCTCCACATCACTAGCTATTAGTGAAATGCAAATCAAAACAACACTCAGACATCATCTCACCCCAGAAAAAAATGGCTATCATAAAGAAATCAACCAACAACAAATGCTGAAGAAGCTGTGGGGAAAGAGGAGCCCTTCTCCACTGCTGGTGGGAATGCAGACTGGTGCAACCACTACGGAAAGCGGTGTGGAGGATCCTTACAAAACTAGAATTGGAAGTTCCGTTCAATCCAGCTATCCCCCTACTGGGAATTTTCCCAGAGGAACTGAAAACATCATACCATAGCAATATCTGTGCACCTATGTTTATAGCAGCCCAATTTGTAATAGCCAAATCTTGGAAACAACCAAAATGCCCATCATTTGAAGAATGGTTGAAGAAAATATGGTATTTTTATACAATGGAATATTACTCAGATGTATAGGATGATAAGTTTGAAGACTCCATATATAAATGGATGTATATTGAACATATACTCAGATTATCAGAAAATATCAATTTCAAGCTAATTCAAAGATGTTTGATATTCAGAAAGCTAGTGACGATAAGCTCAATTACCTATGTTATAGAGTAATAGTATCACAAAGCTTTTCTGCTGCAGGGTTGAGAATATAAGTTAACAGACCAAAAATTGGAGAAAAAGAAGGGCTATGAGAGTAGCCAATGTTTTGGCTCTAGCCCTTCCAGGTGAGTAAGGACTCAGGACATAAGAGAACCTGTGCTGTAATATCCCATAATTCGGAAGTGTCTCAAATTTTCTGGTCAAGGAAACTATGGGACCTCAGAGGAAAGGGATAAATGAACTATAGTTTTTCTAAGGAGAGTCACCCAGAGAAAAACTCAGGCTTTCACAGAAAGCAAACTGGCCAAGCAATGACTGTTACTCATCCCGAAGGCTGACACTGACAACAGTTCTACAAAACACTGTACATGTATCCAAAGTCAATCCTGAGGGGATTTGACCTTGGAAGATAGAAAAGATGATTTTTTGTTATACAGGTCTTGCTTTGACTTGCCCTTGATCACCCAGCAAAAAGCTTAATTATGAGGCATGAAACACAGAGCTAGATTGATGAGCTGAGCTGTAGGAGGCTTGGATCAATAGCCTCCAACATTGAAAGTTTTACTGCTGGCCTACTGCAACTGTGGAACATTGGACTGTGTATACATCTGCATCCCCTAATTCAAAGAGGAGAATTTTTTTTTCTTTGCTTAGCAACATCAATAGGAAGGTGGGTCATGCCCATACACTGTGCTCTGTATAACTATTGTGAGGACAATATACAATGTGTCAACTGTTAAAAAAAGAGAGAGAAAAAAAGATAATGTTTACAAGGAAAAAAACTAAATGGAAAACTAAAATAATAATAATAATAATAAATATAAAAGGTTAAAAAAAAGAAGAGACCTGAAAGGTTTTATATCCATGTACTAATCTCCTACAGTAAATGTAATGATTACATACTGCAAACATCTACTACTAGAAGTAATTGTCTATAGATACATATGTATATGTATAAATTCATTTTTCTTGAGTGAATATTTTATCGTTTTATTACAACAGTTCATTGTATTTTTTCATAATGAAACCCACTATTATTTTTTCCAAAAAGAAAAAAATAATGGAAATTATTAGTACAATCATCTCAGCTATTCTGCATGATTTTCTCCTAGCTTTCTTCACTATCTTTCCTCATTTCCCTCATCTCCATTGTTTACTCCTTGTGTTCAGTTTCTAGAAACAACAGAAATGTCCATCACCTGAGGAAGTGAAGCAAAAGATGTGTGTGTGTGTGTGTGTGTGTGTGTGTGTGTGTGTGTGTTGTCAGGGATTGATGGATGCGATATTTTTATACAATGGAGTATTACTTAGCTGTAAAGGAAGACAATCTAGAGGCCTTTATAGTAAAATGTATTTTTTCAGTTTTGTGAATTTTTATTCATTTTAATGAGAAAAAATACAAAATAGCAATGAAACAGCTTCAAAACAAACTAGTAGGATGGTTACAATTACTATCATGCATATAGTTTTCTTTATAATAATTATTCAGAGGAAAAGGTGCAGATCTGATATCTTGTCTAAACAATATTACAACAAACTTTTATTCTCAATGAACTAAAACGAAGTAGCTATATATCTAGACTATAAATATATGTATTCTTTTGTCTACATATTATATATATATATATATATATATATATATATATATATATAATTATTTTTAAAGTTTCTAATACTAGGAGAAAATATCATACCATGTCTTGTAACTAGATTGTAAGTCAGATGTACAGTATGAATCATAAAACAAAACATATAATTAAACAATAGTCAGAAAATTATTTAAATATGAATTAATTAAAAGTAAATTAAATATTTCAAAACAATATTCCAAAATTCAAACCAAATCATGACTTCAACTTAGAGGACCAACTCTCATGTATCATATGTGTAAACCTATGATCAATTCTGAGTACTCACATAGTATTTGCATGGGTGAATATATATAAAGATATCAACTAAGAAAAAGTTTCCATGGTAGTAAAGAATTACTAAGAATAAAACATAATATAAATACTGGTTTTGCAAATATATAACCAGAACTTCTAACAGTTTGGTAATAGGGTATCACATACTAGAACATAAAGTTCTAGTATGTTGTGCATATGGACAGTGTCCATGGTGATTACTTGTGGCCAGGTATCACTTTTTGTGTGTGTGTGTGTGTGTGTGTGTGTGTGTGTGTGTAGCCAGGGATTTAACTCAGGCCCTTTCTCTTGCCCGGCAAGTGTTTATTTCAATGAGTTATCTCCCCAGCCCCCTTTATAGTAAAATGGATGCAACTAGAGGCTGTACTTACAAGTTGAATAAATCAGACTCACATATATAAACTTTGGATTGTCTCATTAGAGCAAATTTATTCTCTTTTTATCCCCAAACTTTGAATGTCTTTGCCTCTGTTAAATATTTGTAGTTTCATTTTGGAAGAACTCATCAAGTGTAGTTTCTGTTTAAGAGAGTTTTTTTCAGATTTTACGTAGGAGAGGAGTTGTTCCAGTTAGGTACTTGTGTAGAATATTTAGTGGTTTGAGGATCAGCACATATTTTGATCTAGACTTTACTTAATATTATTGTTAGATAGTTTTTGACAAGACAAATAATCTAGTATAAAGCTTTGTGCATGTTGGAAACAGCCTAAAACCGAACAATGTGAGTTGAGTTCATTACATAGTTTGATTTGAGTTTTGTTTCCCAGAGTCTGAGCCATTCCAGAATGAATAAATATAAGTTATGCTTGGCATGGGGGGCAAAAGGATGAAAAAGAGATCAAGATACTGTATAATTGTTAAACTGGATAATCCAGCCATAAAGCAACTTATTTCAGCATACTATCTCCATAGTCTCTAAGGAATTGTAGAAATACTATACATAGCATTGCTTATCAGAAGCAGCTTCTTTCAGACCTGCAATAACAGCTGTGCTTGATGTTCAAGTGGGAAACCTGAACAGATGTTGCATAACTTTCTTTTCATCACCTCCTCCAGGAATGTGATATGAATTAAAAGGGCATTTATATTGTTACATGCACCAGAGAGAGAACAGCGCCTGGCTTTGTGACTGAGGGCTACAGAGACTAAGCATAACTCCATTTTCTAAATAAAGCACTTCTCTGCTCTGCACACTTAGGCTGGAAGGTATACAGACAAAGAGCATAGAAGAAAAGAGGAATTTTCAGGAAATAAAACAACCACATCAGATTCCTGAATTAACCATACTAACATTAACTGATAGGTTGCCTCTGTCTGTGGTCTTATTTTGTTTACATTTAAGGTGTGCTCTCTACTTAAACTAGCAAGGTGTGTTGAAGGAATCTGCCATGAGTTCTCCACGTGCAGCATAATCCACCCATGTCTATGATGGATGGCTCACTGCAATAGACTGAAACAGGAAGAAAACTGTAAAACCTCTTTTCGTATATACCTTCAATCTCATTCCATCTAATATCTACTTTAGAACTCATATTTATTATATGTATTCAATAAAGCATTTCTATGACATAACGCCAATATATGCACACTTCACTTTTTTACAGTTAGGAAGTTATAAAAATTTAGGACACTAGTATTCTAAAGGATTTGTAAACTCATCTGGTAATTATTTACAAGAACATATGAGAAAAATTCTGGGAAAACATTCAATGTCACTTTAGCTATGCCTCAAACTTTAATGGAAAGTGAGTAGCAAATAAGTGGGAAATGGCCCAGATCTTTTCTTTTTCCATGGTTCCTAGGAAATAGGATTGCTACAGTGAAAAAAAAATGTGAGAATCTAGTCAAGGTTTAAATGGCAAATAAATGGTTGAAGCAAATACACCAAAGCTTCTCTTCCCACTGTTGCCACTTACTTGGATGCTCTGAATCTACACATGGAACGAGAACCTTGGGAATCAATAACCCTTAATTCAGGTCTCTACGGGTTCTCCTGCCAACATTGTACATGATGGAAGCTGAGACCCATCACAGTCAAGTGTAAAAGTAAGCACTTTCTTGACACCTGATACCCAAAGGATGCTAAATTTGTCTATAGATTTAGCTAAATTGTAGCTAAATTATGGGGTGATGAATATTTTATTTAAAAAACTATTCAGTTTTGAAGAACTTTGGTTTTATTGTTCATTACACAAAAAGTTTGCATAGAAATTTTCTACACATACACAGAACAACAACAACACAAAAGATTCTGCTGCCTATAGAAATTTGGCAAACTCATCTGTCTAAGACAGTGTTAGCATATGATATTTTTCCTTTGCCATTTGAGCATTCTTTAACGTTAAATCCCTTAAAGAAAATCTAGCAATGACTCACTTAAATGAGATAAAACTCACGAAGATGTATATTTTCCTAAAGGATGATATTTTACACCTTACAACTGGGAAAACCAGATATTCAAAATTGCTTTTCTGGGCCACGAAATAATAAGGAATCTTTACGAAAATCAAATAAATTTTTAAAAAATACGTTGATTTGGAGACTGATGGGTAAAGTTGCTTTGGAGAACAATTGCGCTTTTCTTTTTAATGGGAGATTTTGGGAGTGAAAGGTGGTACTGTCACTGACATAATTTTTGCTTACTAGAAAGAGCATGGCTTGGCTACTTCTATCAGCAAGAAGAACCAAGTTTTCCTCATATTCATAACTGAGTTAGTTGCAGTTTCCCTCACATGCTTGTTCTGCCTTGAGTTTCGTTTAGTGACACCAATTCCTTATGAATTAGGTTACAGACAAAAAAAAAAAAAAAAAAAAAAAAGCTTTGCAGGAACTTGAACATGAAATAGTTATTCCCTTGTGCCCCAGTGGTGGATTAAAATCTAAGTGAATTAGCAATAAACTCTGACAGCCAATGAGCAGGCCTCAAATTGGCCCTTAGTCATTCTATCATCATTTTATAATTACATCTTCACATACAGTGGATTTACATGTGTTAAGATTCATTGCGAAATGCCACATGAGCATCTGCAATTTGGCATTCCAGTTAGAGTCCCAGTGTATCACACACTTGATTAATAAACTCTGAAGAGCTGAAATGATTCTCTGTCATTAATCATATTCCCTTCTACCTCTATATTACCTGCAATCATTAGAGAAGAAGAAAGCCTGAGTGCAATCAGCTGCCTGCATGCTAATGCAATGACTAGACTCAGCTCCAAATAGGCTAAAAAATTAAGTGAGAAATTATAACTAGCTGAGATTTTTTACTTTAGGAGGCTTGTGCGGCAGTTTCCCTTAAGCCAAGTATATAGGAGTATAAAAATCACTTTTGGTGACATTGGTAGAATCCATTTCAATGGGAAGGCTGACAAAATTTCACTTCCTAGTGTAAGAATTTGAGGAGACCTTGCTGTGGGTAAATGGAAGCCCCTAGTGGGGTTTCAGGAATCCAGATCTTTATCAAATTTCTGAAATGGAGAAATCAAGCCAGAAAACTCCTTTGTATCATCAAACATCTTATTCATTTTTGTGTATGTGTAATTCACTCATTAGTTCAGACCAGGCAACAGTGCAGCCTCTTGAAGATACAAGCACACTTACCCGTTTTTCACTGAGATCAATTATCCTCATGGTCTAGATATCTAAAAACATTCCTGCAAAATTCAGTACTTTGGGCTCAGTGCCATACAATTTACATTGGCTGCTCTACAGAGATTTCTCTATCTGGAAAATTCTGAATTATGGTTTATCGATAGATTGATGTCCACTTCCAATAGATAAAGAAGTACAGATGTTTACAGGATAAAAGGAGAAAAAAATCTTTTCAATGAGACAAGTTAAATCACTATAAGTGTTGGACTGTAATATTGTAAGAGATTTTACTGTTGAGACTGGAGCTGGGAAGAGATACCTTAAATCAAATAACTGTTGTGTGCATATTATTTCTTATAATTTAAATATTAAATCTTTCTGTGTCAAGGATCCTGAAAGCACAACTTTGCTTCCAACAAGTTATTAGTAGGTATATCTCTTAAATGTACTCTCAGCTAAACAGGTCAACCCATGTACAATGTGTAAAGGTAATGCTTATTACTTTATTTGTTGAATAGGATGACAGAATATGGTACTTTTCATAATTATTTGGTATTACTAATGTAGCACCTTGAATGACTGAGGTGATTATGGAAACGTGCCATGTTGAATTGAAACACTCTTGGTCCATGCTCGCAGTAGTGCAGCCATTCAATCATGGGATTTTCTGTCATTTGCAATGTGAGGGATTTGGACTAGGTGACTTCTCATGCCTTTTTCACTGAATCCCTAGAGATATGTATGTAATCGATTCAGTATTGGCTCATAGCATTTGCTGGCTATGTTATGCTTTTGTATGTGCACAGTAACAGGCATTTAATGAAGTTTAAAGGTATATATGTAATGTTGGAGGTGCAGGTGCTCAGAGTGGTAAAAGGCAGGAAAAAAAGTGAGGCTAGAAAATGAATCAGATCTTTCCCTATCTTTCTACTAATGTTTTAAGAAAAAGCTTGCATCTATCTGTCTGTGAAGTCATCTATGCATCATCTCTATTTATACATTCATCTGTCTGTATGTATTCACATATGTATATATACATAGAAGATTATGCATACAATTTTATTTATAAAGGAAATATAACACATATCTTACAAGTAACAGAAGTATACTCTTCGTGCTACATTTTATATAAACATTGATTCTCAGCAAATGTTTTTCTATCAGAATTTTACACTGGAAATCAGTCCACAGCTACTCTTTAGTCATGTGTTTGTTTGTTTGTTTGTTTGTTTTAGGGGGAGGAGGAAGATTCTACAGGGTGATCATGGTCTCACTACTAGGTTGGACTCATAGTGACCCACCTGTTTGAAGCCTCCCAAGAGCTGGGATTACAGGCGCCCACCACTAGACTCAGTTTCAATTGCTGTCTCAGCGTGCCCCTGCAGCAGGGCCAGCAGAGTAGGCCCAGGGATCGAACCCGTGACCCCTGTACCTGCTTGCAGGCAATTTAATCTACTGAGCTATTTGGTCAGCCCTAACCATCATTTGATAAACAGTGTCTTTTCAATTGAATAGCTCAGTCCCAATAAATTTATTGTCATTCCATCTAATGTGCTGCAGTGTTAAACTACTTTTTACCCATGCATGGATTACATTAAGTCTAAGTCTCCTTCAAATCCAATACCAACTTGTTAATTTCATGAATTCTTTTAGTAGATACTAAGTGGCCAAGTTCATGTCACCAGTGAGGTGTATGTTAGTATATACATTTGGTAACGATGCACAGAAATTAGTCATTATTAAATGCTTACATTCTTTAGATACAATAGACATAGAAAAAACTCAAAATCATATTATAGCAGAATGTATTAAAATAATTAGGAAATAAAAATATCCAAGTATGTATTGCTTTTATCTTTTAATAGTTTAATTGCAATTCTATATTTTTAAAGATTTAATAATAGCTGTGTTTAACAACCAGGATACAAACTTTCTATAAGTAACCAGTTATTTCATCTAAACAGGACCACAAGCTCCTGAGCAATTTTTTTTTTTTTTTTTGGTAGGACCAGGGTTAGAACTAATGACCCTGCACTTGCCAAACAGGCACTTGTACCATGGAGCCATCTCCTTGGCTCCTCCTGAGCAATTTTTTGTTTCTGAAGTAGTCTCATGATTTCAAAGCTCTTATATTTTAGAATGCAAGTTGATAATTTCTCACCTATTTGAAGTACATATTGTCTTGAGATACATATGACATTTTATTATGTTGTTTATTGTTGTCGTACAACTGGATAAATATTGTAAATATGAAAACTTGAAACCAGCTAAGGTCTATAAGCACAAATGGAAAATAAGTGCACTGTGTGCTCCATCCTGCCAGTGTTCTGGTTACACAGGGGCAGACACTTGACAGGTTTACAGAGGTACCCAGAGCTTTAATGCCAGCATTCCATCTGTAGCTGGTAGAAATTTCAAGTAAATTTCTTTTTATTACTTTATTTCTTTTTTTTCTGTAAGTTTTTAGTAATCTATTCTTAACAGATAAGCAATAGTTACATAAACATGTATGGAAATATGAGCTATTTGATCTCTGGAAATATTAAAAATGATTCTGTCACAATAACTAATGTATTCATCATCTTACCAACTGGTATTTTATTTTCCTGAATGTATTAAAAATCTAGCTTTTAATAATTTCACAAAGTACCATTTATTATTATTAGTTATGGTCACCACAATTGATTGTATCACTCTTAACTTTATAACAAATTTGAAAAGGGGTTTGCTAGAGATTTTCAGAAAAACTTTAAAACTTAAATGATGCCCATGGAAAGCTACTTTGGGCTTTTTCTTCTTTTTCCCTTCTTCTTTTCTCTCTCCACCATAAGTCCCCTTCCCATTTGAACAGTTTCTTCCTCCTTCACAACATTTATTTTTCATTTTGATCTTCACTTACTCTTTTGGTTTCTCTCTTGTTCTTGTAGGTAACCAAGGAAGCAGAAGCTCTGATTTTGCCTGGCAGCCTTCCTGTGGCTGTAAATGTGTATGATTTCATGATGAAGCTGGCGAAAGCAAGATGGGCACAAAGGGCCAACCTGACAGCTGATGGCATTACACTGCGTAATAAGTTCCAAATTTCCCGGGAACTCTACCACAATGGTATATGACATAATTTTCTTATTTCATTTCTTAACCATATAGTCATTTGTTTGTTGGTGATAATGACATTCTGAGAGTGAGAATTAAAATATGGGTTATCAGACAAAGTGCTGAAGTTTCTTTGAAATTTTGGAATTATAAAACAAAATTCAAAGTAGCAAACATAACGAAGTAAATACATACACGTCACCAAACTAAACTGAGTGGCCAAATGTCATACCATTCCATGCTAGAAGTACTTCATCAGCTTGGTTAGCTATAAATTCAATGTAATCCAGCAAAGAAATGAAAGAGCCATGAATTCAACTATAATCTAAAGCCATGATAATGATTAAACAATTATACAGATATACTATGAAATTATAAGTTGGACCAAAATTATGTGATTACCTCAGAAGATGACTTTGTTAGTACTTTTTGTGGTTTTATATAAATTTAAGAACATTATCTAGTTGTGTGAAGAACGGTTTTCATATTTTGTTGACAAAATACAACATTCATTGTTCATTAGAAAAGAACCTTGACTAAAATAGGTATAGAAGGAACTAACCTCAAACCGACACAAAAATTATGAGAAACTCACAGCCAGTGTCATACTAAATGGGGGGTGGGGAACGAAAGCACGCCTTCTAAAACCAAGAACAAGGCAAAGGTATCCACGCCTAGTATCGCTGTTAAATATAGTACTTAAAATTTTAGCCAGAGGCAATCCAGACCGGGGGAGGGGAAGTATAAGAATAGGAAAGAAGAGCTTAAGCACCTCCATTTGTACATGTTATTATCCTTTACATAGAAAATTACAAACAGTGCCACAAGAAGACTGTCACAGTTTAACAATTGGCCAGATACAAAATAGAAACACAAAAATCAACATCAGTTCTGTACAACTCACTGGGAAAGAAATCAAGATCAATAATTTCATTTGTAGTAGTTCAAAAAATATATCTAACCAACAAGATGAAAGATATCTATAATGAACACTATGGCACTCTCAAAAAAACAGCTTGCAGATGACATTAGAAAATAGAAAGACACTACTTGTTCCTGCATATGCAGAAGCAATATTATAAAAATTGATAGTATCAAAAATGATAGATGACGGCATGGGTCACAAAGATAGATGATAGATAGATAGATAGATAGATAGATAGATAGATAGATAGATAGATAATAGCTAGAGAGAAGACAGATAGATTTAATGAAATTCCACCCAAAATACCAAAAACATGCTTCACAGAAACTAGACAATGTTCTTAAATTTATACAAAACCAGAAAAGAACTAACAAAAGTCTAAGTAATCTTGAGCACATAGAGTGAAACAGGAGGTATCATAATCCTGGATTTTGGTTATTCGATAAAACTAGAAGAATAAACGCAGCATAGTACTGGGATAAATAGGCCTATAGACTAAGCAAAATAAAATAGAAGTTATGGAAATAACTCCATGAATATTTAAACATGTAGTCCATGACAAAGTGGCTATACACAAATGCTGGAGAAAAGAGAGCCAGAATTTTAGCAAGTGATGCTGGGGAAACTTCTTATTCATTGACAAAAAAATGAAGCTAGACCAGTATCTCTCACCAAGACTAAAATCTAATTGAAATTAGTCAAAGTTCTGGGCTTATAGAGAAACAGTAAATATCCTGGTAGATAAAAAAAAGCTAAGTGTTTGAAGATATAGGCATATGAAAGGCTCTTCTGGACAAAACATCAAGCACATAAAAAATCCAATAATAAAAAAAGAAATTATAGCAATTTAAATTACTTCTGCGTAAGAAGAAAACTAGCAAAAAAGTGACAAGACCACTTACAGAATGAGAAAAAAAAAAAAAAAGACAGCTAATATATGAAGAACCCACACTATTTAAGCAACATGAGACAAAAGACCAAAACAAAAAAGATCAATTGAAATGTATAGATGTTTTGCAGAAGTAGAAGTACAAATTATTAGTAAGTATACAAAGAAATATTCAGCATCTGTGGCCATTAGAGATATGCAAATCAAAACAGCATTAAGATTTCATTTTAGGGGCTGGGGAGATAGCTCCGAGGCACAAGTGCCTGCTGGGCAAGTGCAAGGTCGTGAGTTTGAACCCTGGTCCCACAAAAAAAAAAAAAAAAAAAAAAGATTTCATTTTATTTGAAAAAGAATGACTATTTTCAAGAAATCAAAAGCTTACATTGGCAAGCATGGTGGATACTTTGCTGATGAAAATGTAAGATAGTACAATCACTGTGCAAATAAGTATGGAGACTTCCTCAAAAACTAGAAAAAAATTCTACATGCAATGGCTATATATTTCCTCAGTATCTTCCAGAAATACATAAAGTCATCATATTTTTTTTGTAGGACTATGGATTGAACTTAGGCCCTTATGCTTGCCAGGCAAGCACTTATTCTACTGAGCTATCTCCCCAGCTCAGCTATCATATTACAGTCACATAGACATATCTGTGTTTCAGATAACATACTTACAATAGCTAAATAGTGGAAATAATGTAGACACCTACCAACAGATAAATGGGTAAAGAAAATGTGGTGTACATACATAATGAAGTACTTTGCAGCCAGAAAGAACAACAAATTTGCATCATTTATAGGGCAACCTGTACCTCCTGAGACTATAATAATAAATGGAATAAATCAGTGAAAAAGGTTAAAAACTGGATGTTTTCTCTTCCATAAGAAAACCCTGTCAAAAAAATTCAGAACTAAAATAAGGGCAACATACAGTCAAACAGGAATGTACACATATGGTATTGGAAAAGTATCTGGAAAAGAGAAGAGGGTAAGCCATAAAAGGGGATCAAAATGATGAAGATATAACATGTATATCTACTAATTTGTCAAAGTAAAATGAATAATTATGCTGAAAAAACATGCTGACACGGTAATATATGCAGAGCAAATGCTACACCTTCATCATTCAAACACAGGACATTATTTCATTTAAAAGTACAACTCTAAGTCAGAAACTGAGGAGTTGTAAATAATACAAAGTAAGCCTAGACTTAACATGTATTACTGAAGTAATGTTAAATGATAGGAACTTTTGAAAGTAAGTAGCACCTCTTAAGGTCACATTTTCCTTACACTGCTCTTTCCAGCTTTCTTAGAAGATTCAGCTCCCTATAACTGTCTTACTCCACTCCTTCTCTGCCTTTTTTCTCCATTTTCCTTCCTGAACTTATTATCTCTTTTAATTTTTTCTGTCTCCTTTTTCCATTCCTGTATTTTTAGAAGTAGTGTTTTCTGTTTATTATTAACTCTAAATTTTCCCAGTGGATATGACTTTACATTGCTGGTGTTAAATTAGATTTTCTGTCTTTTACTTCTACTCTGGTAATTAATTATATTTTTGTAATCAAATTATTTACTGATAAGTCAGAGAAATATCAGACAAAATATTTTATAATAGTTGGAAAAAACAAATGTGTTCACATATATGTAGTTTTAGGAACTATTTCAATAAAAATTACTTCAGAGGATTATTTCTTTACAGTCTAAACTCATCTAGTTTCATTGGAAGTACATGTTTAGTTGTCAGTATATTTTAACAGGGATATTACAACATTAGCATATCTGTAAAATAATGTATTTAGATGCTGTATGTGCACATTAAATAAAATTTATTAGGGAAACTGAGAACTTATTTAGAAACATACTGAGCACTGGAAAAGTGCAGAGCTTTCTGCCATGATGGACTTCTGTGCTACATAGTAGAGCAGCTACTTGGGCAACAAGCAACTGAGCTGCTGAAGTGTGACCACTGCCACTGGATTCCAATTTATTTAATTTTAGTTCTTTATTAAAATTAATACTAAATTATCCACTAAATAAAGCATGGTTCTAACAAGCAAAGGACCCATAGAATGTGAAAGTTTGTTTCCATCTAGCACAGATAAATAGATAAATAGTAACATTTTGGAAGGAAGTGGTTAACTTGATGGTGTGGGGCAGAGTAGGAAAGTCCAAAGCGCATGGGCAAAGTGAGCTTGGGAAGACCTGGGCAGGAAGTGAAACTGCATTTCACAAGCAGAATCTCTTCTTCCAAGGTGGATCAGTTATCTTATCCCTTCCACTTGAAATTATAAATCTCATAGTATTGATGATAATCCTGTTAGAGCCAACTGTTGAACTGTTGATAGTAACCTCATCAGCAAAACCTACATTTATGATTCATTATATAACTGGAGACCAATATATAATCAAAGTCTTACTCTTCACTGGCTATTTTGCAGTCATATAGTAGTTTTAGGAACTATTTCAATAAAAATTACTTCAGAGGTTAATATATTTACAGTGACTACCATGCTGAACATTCATTTATTTGATTTGATTTTGCATGTAAGTCTAAATTTTAATTTATTTTAAAGAGTTAAAAACAAAAACAAATAGTAGAAACAGAAACAGAAACAGGTAATGTACAAAAATATATATATGTTACAGATTTCCAAAACAAGAACATCAAATTAACAGTGGTTTTTATTACATTGTTTGTCATCAAATATGTTGCTCAGATAAATAAATATAGCTTTTCAAGATTTGACAAATAGCTAATTATTAAAGCTTGCTTTTAATAAACCTCAAACATTTTCTTGTCTTTTTTACTTTTTCTAAATTTATTTTATTTTATTTTATTTTATTTTTTTGTCTTTTTGAGACAGGATCTCGCTATGCAGTTGAGGCTGGCCTTGAGCTCACTTTTGTAGCCCAGGCTGGTCTCGAACTCACACCAATCCTCCTGCCTCAGCCTCCCGAGTGCTGGGATTACAGGCGTGAGCCACCATGCCCAGCTTCTAAATTTATTTTAAAAAGAGTCTAATAAAAATTGAAAAGACATTAGAAATGGTACACATTTAGAAGCTGACGAATAGAGTTATTCAGCTATGGTTTATGTATTACACATTGCTATGCTTCATGCAGTTGCTTATACTGTAAATATCAGCATGCAGAATTAGTCAAATTGAAAGTTCTAAAAATTAATTGCTACTTAAAAAAAAACATTGGAAATTATTCAATCATCTCAGCCATCCTGTACATACACTTGCATTATTTGGCCCCCTTCCTTCATTCCTATTTTTCTCCTTTCAACTTCATTGTTTAATCTTTTTTTTTTTTTTTTTTTTTTTTTTTTTTTTTTTTTTTTTTTTTTTTTTTTTTTTTTTTTTTTTTTTTTTTTTTTTCTGTCTTTTTGAGACAGGGTCTTGCTATGCAGTTCAGGCTGGACTTGAGCTCACTTTTGTAGCCCAGGTTGGTCTCGAACTCTCACCAATCCTCCTGCCTCAGCCTCCGGAGTGCTGGGATTACAGGCATGCACCACCATGCCCGGATTTTCATTGTTTAATCTTTATGTTCAATTTTTTGGTATTTTACTTTGTTTATTTATGTATTTGCCTATATGTTTTTATTGCATTTAATAAGATATAACAATATGACAGTTTCAAAAATGTTAGGAGTACATTTTGAGTATTTGATATAATTCATATTGTTGTCCTCCTAGTAATTATACATAGCACAGGGTGTAGACGTGACAATTTTTCTAATCATTACTGGTACAAAAAATTTCTTTTCACTGAAGTAGAGAAAGTACTTGTATACATAATCCAATATTCCATAATCACAGTGGATTATTGGAAAAACTAGCAATGATGGAAGTTGTTGATTTAAGCTTTGTACAGCTCAGCATACTAATCTAGCTTTATGTTTTGTGCCTCGTGGTTAAACTTTTCTGCTGGTAATGGTCCTAAGAAGGTCCAAAGGGCTTATCACAGTGAGGATAGCAATGTGTGACACTAAAACTATGCTTGGAATGCTTGTCATTCTGGTCTTTTAGATATGTGCTGCTTCTAATGTAATTTTAGTTACCGCTATACTCTCAAGTAAATGGTTGGTTTATGAGAAAACAAAAATGTTATTACATGAGAGTAAGAAACAAAGAAAAATACAGAAGGATTGACAGGCTGCAATTCTGTATATGCTTAGATTTCTAAATTCTTGTGTAAAAATGTGTAACTGCTTTCATTACATTCTATAGAGAATTATTAGAATATGAATAATTTATTGATAATACCAATTCCAAGTTAAGTGTAAGATGTTTGATACTCAGAAAGACAGTGATGTCAAGCTCAAGTCCCTATATTATAGAGTAATAGTATCATTAAGCTTTTCTTCTGGAGGGTTAAGAATACAAGTTTACAGACCAAAAATTGGAGAAAAAGAAGGGCTACAAGGTTCGCCAATATTTTCACCGTAGCCCTTCAAGGTCAGTGAGGGCTCAGGACAGAAGAGAAGCTGTCTATAACATCCTATAACTCAATGGTTTCCCAAATTTCTGTTCAAGGAGATTATGGGGCTACATAAGTAAGGGATTGAAGATATACAGTGTACTTAAGGCGAGTAACCTAAAGAGAAAACATTCTCTTGGGCTTTCATAGATAGCAAATTGGTCAAGCAATGGCCATGACTTGTCCAGATGGCTGACACTGACAACAGTTCTACAAAACACTGTGCATGGTTTCAAAGTAAATCCTGAGGGGATTTGACTGACCTTGGGAGATACAAAAGTTAGATGCTTTGTTATATAATCTTGTTTTAAATTGCGCTTATTTTATTAATTTTAATGGGAAATAAATCTCTAAGGCATTTGATATTCAGAAAGGTGGTGATGTTAAGCTCAAGTACATATTATAGGGAATAACATCATTAAGCTTCTCTTCTGAAGGATTAACAACTTAAGTTGGCAGACCAAATAATTAGTGAAAAAGAAGGGATGCAACAATAGCCAATATTTTGACTCTTGCCCTTCAAAATTAGTGAGGACCTAGGACATAGAAGAATCTGTACTGTAATAGCCTATAATAAGTCAATGGTGCTTCAAATTTCCTGTTCAAGGAGATTATGGTGAAACAATGGCTGTAACTCATCCAGGTGGCTGACACTGACAAAAATTCTACCAATACTATACATGGTTTCAGGGTAAATCCTGAGGGCATTTGACTTACCTTGTCAGATACAAACGTTACTTTTTTTTTTTTTTTTTTTTGTAATATAAGTCTTCCTTTATCTTGGTCTTAACCATTCAGCATAAAAGCCTATGCATGAGATATAAAAAAGGAAAGCCATATTAATATGCTAAGTTGTAAAAGGCTCAACTCAACAGCTTCGGATAATACTAGATGAGCTGATAATCCACTACTGTTATGGACCATTCGACTATACGTGCAGCTAATTTCTCTCTGTGCAATAAAAAGAAAGATCTGATCTAATGGATATTTAGACTAGAAATCATGTCTGCATCTTGTACTCTGAACAACTATGATGAAGACAACAATATGCAACGTATTAATTACTATAAAATAAATAAATATAAATAAAAATAAGAATATTAATGAGACAGTTTCAAAATAGGTGAGTAGTAGAATAATTATAATAATTAATACATTACATATTGTTGTCTTTGCAGTAGTTATTCAGAGTACAAGATGCAGACGTAATACCTTGTCTAAACACTATTAATATAAATCCTTCCTTTCACTGAATTAAGAGAAAGTAGCTGTATATCTATCCTAACTTTTTTTTCACTAAAATTGGTCCTTCATTTATATGCTTTTTTGTTTTGTTTCATCATAGATGGGTGTTCCATTGCCATTCAAATATTGTAGGTGCATGAATTCAGCAAAATAACCCAATATAATACAATTGTCCATAACAGTAGTAGATTATCAGCAGAACTGGCAATGTCAGAAGTTGTTAACTTGAGCCTCTTACAGCTTAGCATATTAAAATGGCTTTACTTTTTGTACCACATGGTTAGACTTTTCTGCTAGATGGTTAAGACCAAGTTAAAGCAAGCCCTATATAACAAAAAAATTGTAACTTGTATGTCTCACAAGATCAGTCAAATCCACTTAGGATTTACTCTGCAACCATGCACAGTGGTTTGTAGATCTTTTGTTTGTGTCAGCCATCTGGATGAGTCAGAACCATTGCTTCACAATTTCCTCTCTGTGAAATGCCAAGAGAGAATGTTTTCTCTCTAGGGGAGTCTCCTTAGGCACACTATACATTGTTGATACCTTTACTCTGTGGTCCCATAATCTCCTTGAACAGAAAATTTGGGACACCACTGAGTTATAGGATGTTACAGTACAAGTTCTCTTGTATCCTGAGTCCTCTGTGACCTTGAAGGGCTAGGGCCAAAATATTGGCTATCCTTGTACCACTTCTTTTTCTCTAATTTTCTGGTCTGCAAACTTAAGTTGTTAATCCTCTAGAAGAAATGCTTAGTGATATTATTACCCTAAAACATAGGCACTTAAGCTTAGCATCACTGTCTTTCCAAATATCAAAAGCCTTAGACATTACATGGAAAAGATATTTTCCAACAAACATTAATATTCTAAAATTTAAACCCCTGTAGAATGTGAAAAATCAATTATATATTTTTACACAGAAATTTAGAAATCTAACCATATACAAAATTGTAATAAATGTAGGCGAGTATATTATATAATGCCATGTATTGGAATAATAGTGCCGGAAATGGAAGACCTTTATAATTGTGTTATCATGAATAAGATGTACAGACTTGCAGAGTGAGTCTTGCTCATCAAATAAGTTAGAGGAAGAATTATGAGTTTTAAAATGTGAAAATATAGGCAAGGTCTCCTGGAATACTATTGAATTTCTCATCTCTAGAACTCTTAGGGGAAAACATAGTAAATATTTTTGCCCTTGGTGGAATGCCCACTTTTCATGTATATTTTAGAAGGAAACCCTACAAGAGCTTGGGATTGAGGTACATTATTTTAAGTTTTGTAGTTTGTGCATGTGCCCCACTTGGTACTCATTATGACATTTCAACACCAATATATTTTAAGGTAATCTACTCTATCTGGAGATCTTTAAATGGAACTTGTCCTGCAGAAGAAAAGAAGATTGTAAAAGAATTGAGATATGTTATGTACAGCTATGAACTCACCAGAGAGTGTGACTGTGAAGTATTGTGATCATGTACTGATAGCTGTAAAAATGAAAATTTGAAAAAATGTAAAGAAAAAAATCAGCTTTTAAAATCATGTCTTAGCTCTTCATTAGTTAAGTACGAGCTATAGAGGGAAAAACTGGCCATGCAGTTATCCACCCTCTTGATTCTGATATAACACAATGGTACACAGTTTCTTATTTCTCCAAAACACTTTAAAAAATACACTTAGATATTAAATAGGCTTTTCTAGCCATTTTCTCTATGTCTTTGGCCTGTGCTTGATGGGTTGACTTGGAGCACTGATACCATGGAGCTACTTGGGGTGAGACAAAAGCATGTTCTTTGAAGGCACGGTGGAGAGAAGGGTGAAATTCAGTGCATTCTTGTTCTCTTGTGAAACAAATCCAGTAATGGACTGCAGAGGATGGAGGTGGGGTGGTTTGTGGGGTGGTTCTTGCTCCAGGTAAATCCATATACAAGAGCAACAGAAGCAAGATTGAGCTTGCTTTCAGAATATCCTGTTCAGGCTTATTAGGAATTTGAAGCTAAGGGATTTTTGAGCAGCAAGAATAGTCCTATTAGTTTGCAAGTACCTAATAGTCAAGTGATTCAATTTATATGGCATCAAGAATTCTTTTCTACTCTGATGGCTTTATTAATTACAGCATATTTTTTTCTGCTTTCCTTCATTTCTTTCTCCTTGACTTGCTTTTCTCTCTCTCTTGTGTTCTTCTCTTTCCTTCATTCTCTTCCATGTTCTCTCCTGTGCTCCTCTCTTTATTCCCTCCATTTTATCTTCTCCTTCCTTCCTCCTCCCTGTTCTTTTTTCTTCTTTCCTTCTTTATTTCCTTTTCCCTTCCCTGCTTCATTGATCCATTCATTCAGTTCTTCTCTCTCATTTTTGAGAAAAATATATCTAATCAACATACAAGAGGAATAAAAATATAAGCATTAATTATAAGAGAAGAAACCAAAGAAAAACTTACTTTGTGCTACACTTGCTTTTATCTTAATTTTAATAAAGTTCGAGTTTCTACTTTAATAATGTACACTTTAGCTATCAAACTCAACAACATATAAATTCTCACATTTCATTTTATAACTTGTAACTAAAATCTATCCTATGCCAGATCAACTTTCCAATACTTTGATCTTCTTTATCATCTTCAGAATTAAGTCAATATACAGAAACATTTATTTAACAAAATCACTGAAAATTTATGAGAAAAAAATCTTTTCATTTTAGTCAGATTCACTTCTAAAAAGAATTACTTTTTTCACTTACTGATTCACTAACATTGAAGAAAAAATAGATAACTTTGTATGCAAACACGTGCACAGGCGCAACACAGCTACACACACACACACACAAAGCATCAGAATACCCTTCTCCTACTACTACCTATGCTGAACACTAGCTTAGTATTGTATGAATTATAGGTGAAAAATATATTTAGCATTTATCTTTTCCCAAAGATTTCATTTACATCTGGGAAATTATAAAGTATATGAACATAGTAAAGATCTATAGATCATAGTTCAACCCAATTTAATTTATTTACCCACTTTTTGTATAGGATCTTTTAATCTGTAGCTTTAGTATTTTTTCCAGTGGATATCAGATTTATTTAACGCATGGAAATTCTGATATAGACAAATGTCTTAACGAATGAACATTATAGAATAATTGGGCTTTGAACTAATATTGTGTTGTTGTACTAAGTAAATCACTCGCCTGAGATACTAATCCAATACACACCATGACAAAGTGATTATTTCGCACATTAATGAACAAGGAATTTCTGTTATGACACAAGCTTGAGTTCTCCTCACGCTAGAACTTCAAATTCACTACTTTTCAAGACATCACTCTTTTGTTACCATGCCTTTTGTAGTTTGCCTGCAGTTCAGCTATCAAATCTCACTCACTTTACTCACTATTTCATTTAAGTTGATTTATATTTGGATCTCACATTTGATGTTCAATTTCTAATAATGTCATAGTTGAAATCTAAAATGTCTCCTAAAATTCCCATGTTTTTAAAGGTGATACTTTCAGAAGGAAATTTGATCATGGATGTGTTGACTTCATAGCTGAATGTGCTATTGTAAAGCGTTCTAGCTTAATTAGGGGTGGGAGGTGAGTCACATGGACCAAGTATTCTCTGTTGCCAAGGGTTGAGCAGGTTACCTTCTCTTACATGTCAAATAGGCTGGTTCTACTTGGGACCAGCAAGTCACAGAGTAAGATCTCTGAAACATGGTCCAAAATAAGTATTTTCTCCTTTAAGTTGAATATAGCAGGTATTTTTTCATGGTGACGATACAGTTGACTGACACAAGTTCATTCTTTTTCCTTCCTGCTTTTTTGCTTTGTCTCCACCCCTGGTTTTTCTTTTTTCACTTTATATACTGCTATTTAGGCCTGGAGATAGCTCAGTGGTCTAAGCGCCTACCTGGAAAGTACAGAGACTGGGGTTCATCTTTAGCAACGCATGCCATGCCAGCCCTGTACCAAGCCACTGACAATGGATATGGTGGTGCACACCTATAATCCCAGGGCTGGAGAGGCTGAAACAGGAGGATCACTAGGAGTTTGACTTGAGTAGTGAGATCCTGTACCAAATACATTTTTAAAATACTGTTCATTTTAACAGATGAAGTTTAAGTCTCACAATTACACTATTTCCTTGATCTGTTCAACTGTATCAGTAAGAAAAGTCTGCTTGTACTAATTACTCCTGAAAATGTATATACACACATATGCGCACACACACACAGGCACATACATATACATACACATGCACATACATAGATGAGATGGGCAGAGCATGTCCCTTCTATGAAATGAGCCACGTTGCTTCTGATCTCAAGTGAGGCAAGAGATGTTCCACTCTGACTACCCGGTATTTTTGCCACATGTCATTTGCCCTGTGTGTACTGTACTATGTGTATCTGTAGAATACTTTTCAAGTGGTGGTGTTTTGTCAGCTTGTCACCAAATTCCAAGTTGTCTGGCTGAGCAGACTTTGGTCCTGGAAGCTGGCAGTAATCTTGGGCTAGCCCACTGGCTAAAGAGAGCCAAAATAGCTGCCTAAAATATGGAAGATCCAGATTTTTCTGACACATTTGTTGCTTGTTCTTTGTTTAGCTTAATAGATATTTTACCCCTATTAGGTCCGGAAGTTGAAGTGATTATTTGTGTTGGCAGAATGTCTGTTGCTGAGGTACCTTATCAGGATTCATTCTTTTGCAGTCATGTTTACATTGAAGCTTCCTGTTATAAAACGAGAAGCCATGAGGGGAATCACTATTTTTTTTTTAACACATCTATGTATGTCAAGAATTTACAAAAACCACAAAAATATAGGGACCAAATATCAAAAAGCCCCCTAAAGAGACACTTCATTGTCTCATCCTGAAAGTATGAGCTAGGACTACAAATCCAGAACTTTCATATCTCTTAAAAAATAGCCTACCTGTAGTGGAAACATACATTTGGTATAACTTTCAGGCTTCTGAGTTTTATCAAGAAAAGAAACCCCATTGTCCTTAACATAAGGAAAAATTAAAAATAAATTACGTTCTCATTCCTTGTCTACTTCCTATGTGGAGTAATTTCTATTGAAATTAAGTTATCTAGAGTTCACAATTCCTTTGTCGTTTGGGGTCTGCCCACTGCAGTCTCCAAATCTAGATAAGCTAAACCTCTATGAACTTTCCGTTACTCTTACAAATTATGTAGAAATGGAGTAGGTGGCTTTGGCCCATTTCTTAGCACCTCCAGGCCATCTCATGGTTATGAAGGCTTCTATCATCCTTCCTCTGACTCTCGTAGTGTCATGCCTAATTTTTCTCCTTCACTCACAAAACATATATGTAACTCTTCCCAGCATCAAGTCCCCACAGTTGATGGTAGGACTTCCCTGACGGAAAAGTCTTTTCTTTGATGTTCTCACTACTTCTCAGCCACTGTTGAAATATTCAAGTCTTTAGGTGAGTGTTAAAGGGAATCATTTGAGAAAGACATGCTGCTTTATGAGTAAATCACAATATTCCGACCTTCTCAAAACAATCTGAAGGCAGGGGCTAAGGCAGGTGCAGAGGAGAGCAATTATATTCATGCACAAATTTCCTGACAGTCATGGAATTTGTGGATTTGTATGACAAGTTACAAGGAGGATAGCTGTATATAGTATTTGCTCCCTGCAAATGTACAGTGCTGACTCTTCAGATGAGGCTTTGGCAGAACCATGCTGCAGGATCTTGTGCATTAATCAAACAGCAGTTGCTTTGTTGTGCCTACTGCTCTGCTGTTCTCACAGAAACTCAAAGAGCAAGCTACAGCAATCCTGCCAACTTCACAAAAAGAGTCAATACATTTCAGTTACCAGGCAGCAAGCTATCTTCCAATCTTCCAGTCAAGTTGGAGATCAGGAAATCTCCTTGCTTTAGATTCTGTTCAGAGTGAACCCTTGGGTCAGGGGTAGAACTCCACTAGGTCTTATTTTCCTAAACATTTGTTTAAAGACAGGTAGGGTCAGTACAGACATTACTTGATGATGCTTCACAAAAGACAAAAACAAATTTTAGGCTATGCATTTGAACATACAATATCTTCTAGCCTATGGACAATTTCTTTTATTTTTATTTTCTCCCAGTTTTTTTTTTCAAGGCTAAGGAAAGCATAAAAGCATAAAGTATTTCATCTAAGTTTCTTTGGTGAAACGAATCCTGAAGATAAAAGGAAGTTCAAGAAATTGCATGGCCAAATCCAGGCCCTCATACCTCCTAGGCTGGCAACCTAACCTGTAGCCTCCTGTGATTATTTGGGCTCCAAATAATAATCATAGATTATTTCTGTAAGGATTTCTTTTAAATATTTTTGAAGTTTCATTCATATCCTCCCTTCTCTTTCTCTATACCTGAGATGATTTAAACAAAGCCCCTGACCACTCCATGAAAGCATCTGTACATTCTTATCTATAAATCTCTAACTCTTCACACAGTAGCCAGAGAATTAAGCAGACTATCAACAGAGGTAAAATTTATGAACCTCCTAGAGCTCACCCCAAGTACTGAGGAGAAGGGAAGTAATTCACTGAATAGCAAAGCTGTCTACAAAATTGCCCTGAGGTTGGGAAGTGTTCTGGGTGAAGGTACTTAGGTCCTCCTTGAGGAAGCAGAGTTCTTAGCTATGCAGCCTGTGTGTAAATTTGCAGCACAAAAAAGAGCATCTTCTTGTTCATATGAGGAAGTCTTGCCTGTGATGTTGTTTAGCCTAATGGCCTTCAAATTAGAGGGCTGTTAGTCTGCATGAGGCTTTTCCAGAACCAAAATGAGGCAAAATCGTGGTGTTGAACAAGAGCTGGATGCAATCCTCCTGTAAAAAGTAACAGTATACACAGCAGCCTTTAAAATAAATTCATGGATGAAGCTAAGTTTTAAGTAGGCATATGTTTGCCTTGAAGCAAAATCAAGCATCTGAGTTTTTTCTCACTCTGCCTAATTCAAATTTCACTTGGCAATGTGCGCATTGCAGGGAGGAAACTCCAAAGATTTTGATGGGATAGCAAAGATGGTGTAAGGGCAAGGATCTGGCTTCTCAGTTGGCACATACTTTCTGACTCTGGCTTGCTCTCTCCCACTTTAAAGCCTTCTACTCATGCACGCAGAATCATGATGGGTTCCAGTTTTGCTTTTCAGTCCAGGAAGGTGGCAGACACCCTGCTACCCCAGGCAGCTGCTGCCTTTTGAATTCCCTGGCAAGTGCTGCCAATGTGGTATGTTGGGATGGGTTTTAGACACCAGTCGCTGCTTTATTGAGAGACAGCAGGGAAGGTTGAATCATGTAGTTTTTTCTGGCATGAGATTTCCTAAACAATCCTGATGTGCCTTTTGGTTTGTAGAAGAGAACTAACTGTAGAAAAATGTGTCTAGTATTCCCACTTTCATTCTTGGTGTAGAGTCTGCACATAGAGCTTACCACAGTGGAAGTTCCTAGAAGTACTTCACCCACAAATATATATGGCAGAATATGGGCAGTCAGTGATGAATCCTGCTTATCTAGGATTCTCTCATCATTTATAAGATGCCTCTCTCCTCATATGTGCAGCACAGGTACGTGCACCACAGGCCCACATGTGCCCTCAGCAACATTTTTTTTGTAGTCAGATACACTGACATTAAGATGCTCATGAAGACAGCATGATGAAACTCCAGAAAAATAAGATTCTAGAAAAGATTCCATGATAAAGAAGAATATTTGAGGAAATGAAATATAGATATTAATAGATATTAAAAGGTTTTTCAGAATGACTTCAAATCTTTGTGTATTTCTCTGTGTATGTGTGTGTGTGGCTATTTAAATAACATTTTATTTATTATTTTTGTTCATTTGTTTTGTTTTTGCAGAACCAGGGGTTGAGCTCAGGCCCCTTGCACTTGCCAGGCAAGCACTTATTCTACTGAGCTATCTCTCCAGTCCCATTAAATAACATTTTAGAATGTAATACTTACTCAGTATTATAGAAATTAAAACAACCAAAATGAAAAGAAAGACTCTCTACTATCCAGAAATAACTATTAGGTATGCTGGTATGAATACAATAGAAATTAAACCAAACTGTTCACATGTTTTGTCTGTATGATTTGGATTTAACTTCTTTTTCCAATTAAAATACGTCATACATTTTTTCCTTATCATACACTTTAGTCTTTATCTAGAACTATATGATTGATGTATATTTTAAAATAATATCTAAGAGGGCTGGGGAGACAGCTCCGTGGCACAAGTACCTGCATGGCAAGTACAATGTCTTCAGTTTGAATCCTGGTCCTGCAAAAACAAAACAAAACAAATAAAATAATATCTAGGTATAATAAACCACTTAACTCACTCCGCTGGCTATTAAATAGCTTTGTATCTTTCGCCATCAAATTTTATATTGTTATAAGCCCTATTGTAAATTTATTGTAAATATTGTAAATTTATACAGACTTTTTTATTTTTGTCTTTTTTTGAGTCAAGTTCTTATTATGTAGTTCAGCCGGGCCTTGAAATCACTGGATAGCACAGTCTGGCCATAAACTCATGACAACCTTTTTGCATCTTCCATGCTCAGCTTCTGAGTGCAAGGTCCAGGTGACAGCCACCACACCACACCTCTCTGATACATATGTGATATGCATGGAACACAAATTTATGTATCACATTCATATACTTAGATAGGATGATTTTAGATAAGACTGCATTTTATTTATTTTTATTTTTTTATTTTTTATTTTATTTTATTTTTTTCCTTGTTTCAGAACCTTTGTTTGTTTATTCACTTATGTTTTTTTTCTTTTGTCTTTTTTGAGACAGGGTCTTGCTATGCCGTTCAGGCTGGCCTTGAGATCACTTTTGTAGCCCAGGCTGGTCTCGAACTCGCACTGATCCTCCTACCTCAGCCTCCCGAGTGCTGGGATTACAGGCGTGCGCCACCATGCCCGGCATATTCACTTATTTTTATGGCCGGCTCAGCCCCAAGGGCAGAGCTGGCGCAGCATGTGGTGCTGGAGATCGAACTGAGGTCCCTGAAGCTGCCCAAGCTTTCCCAAGCAGGCGCTTTAGACCACTGAGCCATCCCACCGGGCCCCCAAGACTGCATTTTAGATAGAGAAAAAAAATTTTTTTTGAAACAGGGTCTGGTTATGCAGTTTAGGCTGTCCATGAGCTCACTTTTGCAGCTCAGGCTGGTCTTGAACTTGCACTGATCCTCCTGTCTCAGTGGCACAAATGCTGGGATTACATATGTGCACCACCATGCCCAGCACTCTTTTTCTTTTTTGTATTTAGTACAGGGTCTGTAGGGTCTCACTATACAGATCAGACTCAGTGATCCTGTTTTCAGCCTCCCAAGCACTAGGGTTACAGGCTCCTGCCATTATGTCCGGTCTTATTTGCCATCTCAGCATGCTCTGTGGTGGGGCTGTCATGGCAAGGCAGGGATTGAACCCTGGTCTCTAAGTCTGCCTAAGCAGGTGCTTTAATCCATTGCACTATCTGGCTGGCCCTTAGAGAATTTATAAGTAACAGGAGTTGCACACTTTACAGTTCCTGTTACATTTTATCGATTTTCAATTTACCATTATTAACTGACCTATATAAAATACACGTTTCAGGGCTGGGCATGGTGGCGCACGCCTGTAATCCCAGCACTCCGGTGGCTGAGGCAGGAGGATTGGTGCGAGTTCGAGACCAGCCTGGGCTACAAAACTGAGCTCAAGGCCAGCCTTAACTACATAGTGCGACCCTGTTTCAAAAAGACAAAAAAATTAAATAAATAAATAAATAAATAAATAAATAAATAAATAAAATACATGTTTCTCCATGCCCTTGCAAGCATAGAATATATAATATTGCATTGGGGCATGTACCTGAAAATGGGTAGCTCAACCAAATGAATTTCCAATTTTATTTCTTTAAGGAATCGCCATAGCTATTTGCATATATTCTATTATTTATTAGAATTTATATAGTTTACATTGTCATTTATTATTTTTCTATGTTATTATTATTTCTATACTTTATATTGTCATTTACAATGTAGAAGTGTTCCTTTTTCTCAATAGCCTCAACAGCGTTGATCACTGGGTGGTTTCTTGGTGACAGACTTTCTTTTTGAAATGAGATGGAACCTTAGTGTTATTTTAGTTTACATTCTCTATTGACCAGTGATGTTGAACATTACTCTATGTATCTATTGAATACTTATACTTAGTCACACTTTTTAAAGCATGATTTCATTATACTTGCCCAATTGGTTCCTTTATTATTTTTCAGGGAAAGCTAATTATTTGGGAGTCTCTATTCTTGATATGAGTCCTCTGCCTGAGGTATAACAGGCAATATTTTTTCTCACTCTATTCTGTAAATTATCTTTTCAATGATGTTTATTATTATGCTGTATGTAAATTTCATAGGGCTAGTGAAACAGATCTGTGGCTTAAGCACCTGCCTGGTAAGCACAAGGTCCTGTGTTCAATCCCCAGTACCAAAGTAGGGGAAAGAAGTTGTTTGATTTACATTTCAAAATTTAAATTTGATGCAAATATGTATTTCACTAAAAATTGTTTGCATGTTTTTTTCATGTTCCTGACATGTTTTGCTTTTTGAAAAATTTCCGTTTTGTTTGTAGACCATTTCTTTACTATCAATTTTATAATTTTAAAATTATACATGGTAAATGAACATTTGTTCAAAATATTTCTCTTCTATGCATATTTTCAATTATTTGTCTATGTTATCATCTGCCACTTAATACTTTCCTACATACATAACACCAAACCCTTTCTAATTAGAAAATTATTAACTATTAATTGACTGTTATTGAAATATATTGATTTATAGCTTCTATTTAGATGTGTATTTAGAAAATACTTCCCAATCACATATTTTCCAACCATTTTTCTATAGTATTGGATATTTTAACATTTCTAAACTTAAATATTTTAAGAATATGCAATATTCTTGAATATGTGAGACTCTTAGAAAATTATCTATTGAAATGTAAAGGTCATTGATATAGTAAGTTAGAAAAAGAAGTGGATTCAGGGTCCACCTTGGATAGTTGTCAATTCATATGCATTGTAGGTCTGAGATATAGTTCAGTGGTATAGCACCTGCCTGGCAAGTGTGAGGGCTTGAATTCAGCTCCCTTCACAATATATAAATATAAACTATTGTGGTTTTCATTATTAAAAGTTAGGAGAATCACTGTGTCACCTAAGCAAATATTTTGGCAGCTTATTTTTCCATATTTATTTCATGGTTCGCTATGCACATATCAGGTCTCCCCTGCCACTCTCTTCATGGCCACATTTCAGTCTCTTGTCCCACAATCACAATATGACTTTCATTCACTAGTCATAGTACAGTTAGCCAATGCCCACCTAATTGTTGTGGTGGGAAGGTTCTAATACTCACATTGCTTCATTTCTCCACAGTATTGGACTATGCTCTACTTCAGAGCAACCACATACCCTGATTTTTTGCAAAATCATTGATAGCATGCACTGAGTTTACTTTAAAAAAAGAGCCTTTCAAGATGGTTCAGGCTCGCCTTGAACACACTATGTAGCCCAGGCCAACCTCAAACTCATGGCAAAACTCCTGCCTCCACCTCCCAAGTGCCTGGATTGCAGGAATGCATCACTGCTCGTAACACTTCGAATACTGAAATAATTCTTCCCTTTAGACTTCCTGTCTTTTCCAGTGAAAATGAATTGCTGCCCACAGACTTGAGAAACTCCCTCAACACTGATGCTTTCTTTTTTCATATCTACCCTTGATAATTTTTTCATTGAGTTCAAATTCATCTTTGTTCTTCCTGTGTATTGTTACCTAAGTTGGTCGCATCACCTCCACCTGAAGCCAAGGGTTCCTCCATGTGCTCACCATTACTTATTTCCTTCATCACTCTGCTGCTCATCCCGCTATCAGTGTGAAAATTACCCCACATACATCCTAGCCTTTCGTTCTTCTGCTTGAAGAGTTTCTATGATATATTTTACCTCCAAATTTATATCTAATTTCTTCTTCAAATTTTCACAAGATCTTTAAGACCTTTATTCTCCTTTTTAATCTCTTCTGTCTCTGCTCTGAGAGTTAGAAAGCCTTCCACTTAGACTGTAAAAGTCCTGTGACGTCAGGCAGTGTGCTCCTGAGAGGGAAGTTTGAGTAGCTGTGAGTATGAAGCCCCAGGTGCAGTGAAAACCCAGAAGTTTGAAAAAAAAAAAAAAAAAAGCAGCTAAAGTGGATTATCTGAAGAAGACTACAAGCTGTGAGAAGAGTTTTCCTGCGAGAAGAGCCATTGGTGCTTCAGAACCCACACGAAGTGCTATAGAGATGGAGCCACCCAAGCCCCTGGAGCTCGCACCTCACCACTGATGGCCTCAGGTGCTGGATACTGAACTATAGGACTTCATTGTCCCCTCCTGGATTTTTGGTCTTGCTTTTGTTCCGTTCCTTTTTATGCGCTGTTTATAGGCTTTGGAAATGAATTGTCTATCGTGTGTCATTAAATATTAGAAGTGTTTAACTTTCTTACCATTTGTACAAGGATTTATAGCTAAGAAGTTGCCAGCAATCTCAGTGCAGACTTAGGACTTGTGCTTTTCAGCAATGTGGAAACTGCTGAAGTGGGAGACAGAAACACTGAAGCAACATCCAGGACTTGGAGGAAGATTTATTTACAGTGACAGCCACTGATATGGATCATTCCCAAAATATGAGGCCTTGATCTCTGGTGGTTTAGGGCTTTTACGATGCACAAGCAAGAGGTACAGAGGCAGAATGGTGTGAATTAGGGATTCATTTATACAGTACGTACCACAGTGACCAGCCATTTCCAAGAGACAGCAGTAACTGGAGCTGGAACAAGAACTCTTAGCTGGGTAACTAAGAAACTACAGTATACCGGTTAGAAGTATAATTTTCTGTTACATTATGATTTAGCAAGTCTTAGAGATGGGCTAATTCTCTTTTGAGAGTTTGGCTGGTGCAGCATATGGTGCCAGGGGTTGAACCGCGGTCCCTACAGTTGCCTAAGCTTGCCTAAGCAGGCGCTGTAGACCACTGAGCTATCTTGCTGGCCTGCTAATTCCCTTTTGTATAAAGGAATGCATATGAGTCTTTGTGGGACCCAGTGTAGAATATTATGTTCTGCATATAAATGTTCCCACAACGCTTCACTAATTCATGGTGGTAGACTCCTAGAGCCTGTTATTGATTCATGGTCTAATTCTGGGATTAAGGGTGTGTGTGCACTGGTAGGAGTGCTCTGCCTACAATACACTTTTCCCCTTCTCTCACCTCCCCCCATTGCTTTTACTGTTTTCTGCTTTCATGAACTGCGGCCCTTCTTCTACATGCCACCTGCCTTAGAGTCAGCCAATTCAGATACTTCTACAAACTATGATATAGATAAATCTTTCCCCTTTTAACTTTGGGTGCCAGGTATTTTGTCTCAGGCATGAGAAAAGTAACTAAGACAAATCAAAGCAACAGTGATAGAAACTAAATAGTTTATGCCAGAAAATGGTAGTGTGTTTTAAGACTAGCAGCAACATGGCCATGTAATACAGGAAAATACATTTTACTAGCAGACCTGAGGCATATGACAGACTTCTGCATGACTTAGCTACTTGTTCCCAAAAGAGCTCCAAGGGACATTTCTAAAAGGGCTCTTTACATATCATAATGGCCAGTATCCATGGCTTTGAATAGGAAATGGGAAGTCAACTATTTGGCAATCTCTAACTTCATATCAAAGTGGATTAATTAAAATTACATAAGGATAGAAAGATACCCAAGGTGAGCATAAAGCCACATGAATCGCAAAGAAGCATATTAAGAGCACTACAGCGCAGAGCTTACTGCACTCTGAACCAAAAGGGCCAGAGGGAAGCCATAAAGAGCAATACCAGATCAGCCCTAGAATTTACTGGGTCTGAGCCTTGCAGGGTGCATGCATTCAGTGTGATCCCTTTAGGCTCTGACAGAAAGAGATTGTAGAACAAATCCTTTGTTATTAACTTCACATTTGCTTTCACGTATTTTTGGCCAACTCATTTCTTAGCCCGGTCTGCTTGCTAAAAAACATCTGGATTTTTCATGTTACTCACCAATAAAACTCACTTGTTAGTTTGCAGACAGCTTGCTCCTTCCAGAAGAGAAAACAGCTCATATTTGCAAGCAGTTTCTTTAATTTTAAGCACAGAAAAATTTATGTGATATAGAAGGCGGGATGGCTCAGTGGTCTAAGGCGCCTTCTTGGGAAAGCTTGGGCAGCTTCAGGGACTGCGGTTCGATCCCTGGCACCACATGCTGCGCCAGCCCTGCCCTCGGGATGGGCTGGGCCGGCCATAAAAATGAGTGAATAAAAAAATAAAGGTTCTGAAACAAGAAAAAAATAAATAAATAAAATAAAAAATTCTTTAAAAAAAAAGAGATTTGAGATCATGAAACCTTACAATTATATCGTAAAAGTATAAAGTACCGGAATATATCATGGAATACATGTTCCCTGACAAAACAGAGGTAAGACCATTGATGGTTCAGAATATGAAGAATAAAGGAAGAACTGTGTAACCAGATTTTAGTTATTATGACAAAATATCCTGACAACATCAACTTTTTATTTTGGCTCATGGGTACAGAGATTTTAGTTTATAATTACCCAGTCCCATGTTTTGGAGGATGACCGAGGCAAAACAACATGGGAGAGGGGTAAGATAGGCCAAAGTCACTCATCTTATGGCATGAGAGAATCAGAGAACAAAACAGTCTATTGTAGAAGGTCTTCTCCTTTTTCTTATTTCATTCCATCTAATTCTTGTCACCAGTTTTTGAGAGGGTCCCCAGTGTCAGTTTACTGTTTCACATGTCAATCATTAAAGAAAAAAAAATCCTCAGAGACATATACAAAACTGTTCTTCACTAATCTTTTAGGTGTTTCTAAATTCAGTTATATTGCATGTTGATAGTCTAACTTGAACATCTGCTATCTCATTAGAAGCACTCAACACAGACATTTAATATATTGTCTAGTAGCAATAGCAAACTTAGGTAACTTAAAATTCTCAGCCGGGCGTGGTGGCGCACACCTATAATCACAGCACTTGGGAGGCTGAAGGCTGAGGCAAGAAGATCGAGGTGAGTTTGAGACCAGCCTGGGCTACAATGTGAGCTCAAGACCAGCCTGAATTGCATAGCCAGGCCCTGTCTCAAAAAGACAAAAATAAAATAAAATTTCCTTCCTCCACAGTTTCTCTCTCTCTCTCTCTCTCTCTCTCTCTCTCTCTCTCTCTCTCGAATTTAAATTGCAATGTGACAAAAATCTTTCCTCTTAGTAGTGTATCTTTGACTTTTTTTAAAACCATGGCTCTCAATGAAATCAATAGATGCATTTTAGTAATCTCCCACTGTCATTTTTACTGCACTGACATGAACAAAGTAAAGAACATGGGATGTCTGGAAAGCAAGGAGAGAGTATTGATCCACACACTTCATAGAGATTGCCTCAGAGGATGGCAAGATTGGTGCCATTATCCAGGCTTTCCTCTACTGTGTAGAGATTTAAATAGCTATCTACAAATGTGATTGGTATTTGCCACAATGATACTTTATCAGAGGAAAAAGGCCCTCTTAGAAGATCTATAAAATGTTCTTTATTGTGGATGGAGCAAGATCTAAATGTTAATTTATGAAGCTATGTATGGCAGGATATGTGATACTTTTATAATTAGGTTACAATGTAGGTGGAAGCATACTTTGTGGAACTAGTGAGCACTCTGATTATTGGCAGTGCTCATTATATGCACACCTCTATATATGACGCAGAGGGTGGGGTATTTACTACAAGTTGACTTTCAGTAACTATTAGCAGATATATAGTTATCTGTGATTTTGAAAATCTACTCACTAAAGGCTCTGGTTTGCAGTAGAAAGGTACCATTTTCTGTTTCCTGTTGTCTTAGAATGACCATATCCCATAGAACTATGATGTATACTTGAATACTCCTTCAGAGATAAGCTTTTGTTTGTGTTCTTGTTGGGGTTCGCTGTGATTTTTTTTATGTAAGAAGATTCATTGTTACATTATGTGGACATTTGAGGAAATATGAGAATTCTGAGCTTGGAAACAAAAATTTATACTTCTTGAGTTTTCCATTTGGATTACTGTGATTTATCTCCATAAGGGTCTAGGTAAACTTTTTAAAAAATGGTAAGGAGGTTCATTAATATTTAGACACATGTTTTTGATTTAATATTATGTGGCAAAAGGATTATAATGGATCTTAATCCATTTACAGTAAGCTAGAGTATAAATTCAAATGGATGGCAAAAATGTACTACAACTTGGATCCATCTACTTTAGGACAGTATAAGTCTAATCACATTGATAATACTATTTCTTTGGCAGATTTGTGTTACACTTACCACCTCTTCTTCTGCAAGCATTATCTATCTATCTATCTATCTATCTATCTATCTATCTATCTATCTATTTCAGGGTCTCACTATGCAGCTTGAACTGCTAGTGATCCTCCTGTTTTCAGCCTCCCTCAGAGCTCAGATTACATGCCTGTGCTACAAGGTCTGTCTCTGTCGGCAGCTGAGTGCACTCAAAGCAGGGGCTGATGTGGCATGTGGTACAGGGGATCGATTCCAATCCCTGCACTTGCCAAAGCAGACATGTAGTCTGCTGAGCTATCTCAGCAGCCATCAGAAAAGTATATAACTTTATTCATTTTAAGCCTAGGTAGGTGGACAAAAGAACACCATATAAGATGAATGATTTTCATCAAGTCTTTTTTTAAACAGAGACGTGAGGGATTAACAATTCCTGGTCTGTGTCTCAAGTATCAGTGGTGGCTTGCATTATAATTTGATAAATTAGCAATAAACTATTTCTCTATATATTCTTGTGTTGTGTGAGTTCACTAATAAAGAATGAAAATATACATGGAAAAAATGAACTTTTGAGAGAGGACCTAATTCTTCCAGGTTTCTATGCAGTAATCTCACAAAAAGCCAGTAAATAATGTGAGTTTCAATGAGAAAGAAGTCTGAGACAAATTTATAAAGAAAGTATAGACAATCTTAGAACCAGAAACTTCTATAGTGTGGTATCATGGGTATTTCTTGGTTAATTAGGGTAGTTTTAAGACACCAGGGTCATCACAGACTCAGATCTAGAATATCCCTTAGATGAGGGAGAAAAGATGAGAGATTTATGAGACTGGATAGAAAAACATGGACAGCAAGACCTGGAGACCACATTTAAAATATTTTCATTTAATTTCTTGCATTTGCTCTGGATTGCTCCATGAAGACTGTGTACTAGTCCTCTCTGGGTCCACCCAGTGACTGCTTTGATCAAAGATGTAAAGATGCTATAAGGACCTAAACAGTCTGCATTTAGAGTCAACCCTGGTCTACTGATCAGCCTCTTCTCCTCTCCGTCTAAGGCTTGCAAGCACACACAACTTCTAATATGTGAACACAGACCATAATTTCCCTTGAATCTGCTTGCTGCATTGTGTTTATACCAGTGGAAAGAGCAGTGAAATAAAATCTAAATGTTTCATGATTGTTAAATTAGTCCTTTTTCTTTCTTCAGTGTGCTCTGGATAATGTACAAGGACAATTTTTCAGATAAAATAATTAGGCAGTCTCTTGTAGTGTTTTTACTCCATAGTACTCTGGGCTTGCTCTAGTCCAGTTTTTAAAATAAACTATAAAAACTTCAGGAAGTGAATTCAACTGCAGTGAAGTAGAGAGTTTAGAGTGACATGAAGAAAAAGTTCAAATATCAGGGAAGTGATGTAAACCATGAGCATTCAGAAAAGCAGAGAAAAAGAAATGCATAGGCCTTTTGGGTAAGTGGGAATAGGGGACTCTAAATTCTAAGGAAGATGATGGTTCACACAAACGAAGAAGAGATGTCATCAACAAATTAAACAGAATGCTTTTCATTTAGCTTTGTGCCTCTGATTCTAGGCATATTTTTTTCCTTTTGAAAGGACTCTGTAATATAATACATGATAGTTTCTGTATTCCCTGAAATGAGACACCAGCAATGCCTCTCAATTCTATACTAGGTGGCATTTTTAAAAAATGAAATATAAATGCAAGCTAATGAGACCAGATTCTTAGCACTTCCTGTCAATATTTCCTTGTTAACATGGCTTATTGGATTTATCTATCTGGTAAGTGGTATAATTATATATCATCCTATTCATGCACTAATAAGCACATGGTTCTACATGGTTCCTGTTCTTGGTGAAGTCGAAATCCTTAAGGAGAAATAAAAATTTATATAACTGTAATAAAAACAATGGAGCCCAGGTGAATTACACAGAGGAGAGCAACCCCATCTACCACCTCTCAGCTGTGAGCCCAGAAGGCTCAAAAAATGGCGGTTTCCCACACTGCACACACTAGGACAAAGCTGAACTGCTTGGAAAGACCCTAACATCAATGGACACACCATCAACACAGTAAGGTCTCAATCAACGCACACAGGATGAACAAGCGAGATTAGTGAAAGGAAAAGTTCAAAAAAGTAACAACAATTTGAATGAACAGTTGACAGAGACCTCCATAGGACTAGCAATCAACTGAGGAAGAACCCAGGATTTGGTAACTGACCCTTTTCCCTTGATGTAGTTTATAATGTAATTATTTCTTTCTTTTGGGGGAGTAATTCAACAATGGTTGTTATATTGCATAACACTGTTTTCAAATCAGTTGTTTAGATTACCAGATGTAAGCATGGAAAGTTTTTTTTTTTTTTTTTTAAGTGCTAAGAAACAAAAAAAGAAGAAAAAATAAATAAGCATTAATTTCTCATTTTAATAGACCAGCACAAATCATCAGGACAATTAACCAAACTAATAATACATATATATATATATATATATATATATATATATATATATATGTATATATATTTCTTTCTTCTTTCTTTCTTTCCTTCTTCTTCTATCTGTGGTATGATGCTTTTAGTTCTCATAGAAAAATATCCAAGAGAAGACTATCAGGGTTGAATGGGGTGTCCAGTTCTAGTTTAATGGAATGGTGATACTCGCTAGCCCATAGAACAAGCTTACAAGCTTAATTAAATGCAAAGGAAGGGAAATTCTCCCATGTGTATTATCTGACCACATTTCAATGAAATTTGATTTTCTTGCAGGGGGAGTGAATGGGAATTGCATTCACAACCTCACACTTGCCTGGCAGGAACTGGTTAGCTGAACTAAATCTCCAGCTAATATTGTAAATAAATGACAAAAATACTTCAAGGACTCCATAAACAACTGAAAATCAAATAACACCTTGCTGAAAAACAAAGGAATCACAGAAGAAATTAAATAATATCTATAATTAAAGCAAAATATAAAGAAGGCCTTAGGGAACCAATGGACACAGTGAAAGCAGTCCTAGGAGGAAAGATAGTAGTGAATTCTTACATAAGAAAAGACAAGAGACTGGATGTGGTGGCATGCACTTGTAATCCCAGTGCTTGGGAGGCTGAAAATAGGAGAAGCACTATGAGTCCAATTTAAGTAGTGAGACCTTGTATACTCTGTATGAAATACAAAATATAAAACAGAAAAATAAAAGAACAAGGACAAATAAACAACAGAATGCTACATCTCAAACATCTAAAAAAGAAGAGAAAAACTCAAAACTTATAGACAGGAAGAGATTATAGAGATAAGTGATAAATTAATGAAACTGAAACTAAGAAAATAACACTATTAATGGATTGAAGTATGGTTCTTTGGAAGAGCCAACAAAATAAAAAAAATGAGTTCATCAAAACTTAAGTTTAACTTTATCAAAAATAAGACAGAAAAAACTCAAATACGTGCAATAAGGAATAAAAAGAGAGAAATCATTTCAGTCCAGTAAAAATTTAAAATATAATCAATATCTACTTTACAAATAGCATGACGTGCATAGGCAGACAAACACACACAAAAAAATGGGCAGATTTCTAGAAATATATGAAGTACTAATACTGAACTAAGGAGGCTTTCAAAAGATTCAGAATGACCAATATCAGTTAATGAAATTTAAAATATAAACAAAAGCTTACCAACAAAGGAAAGCCCAGGTTCTGAATGAGTCAACGCTGAATTCTACAAGAAATGTAGTGATGACTTAACAGCAGTTGTCTTCTACTTCTTTAATGAATTTAAAAGGCAGCTAACATAATTCTCAATGGGGAAAAACTGAAGCCATTTAATCGCAAATCTGGTACAAGTCAAGGATGTCCCCTACCACTCCTATTCAATATAGTTCAGGAATCAATAGCTACAGCCATTAGACAAGAAAGAGAAATAAAAAATATAAGAATAGGTAAAGAATAAATTGAATTATCATAATTTGCAGATGACATGATAATTTATTTGGAAGACCCCAAAAGCTTCACCAACAAGTACTAGAATTAATACACAAATTCAGTAGCATAGCAGTTTACAAAGTCAACACGAAAGTCAATGGCATTCCTCTATACAGATAACAAACACACTGAGAGAAATTAGAGAAACAATACCTTTTGCAATAGCATCGAAGAAAATGAAATATTTAGGATGTAACCTAACTAAAGAAGTAAAAGGGCTTTCCAATGAAAACTACAGTACTTTGAAAAAAGAGATCTTAGAAGATTTCAGAAAATGGAAAGATATTCCCTGCTCCTGGATAGGAAGAACCAACATC
>PVJA010003893.1:0-90792 GCA_004027025.1 Myocastor coypus | reverse complement strand
GGAGAGAGGGAGAGGCATAGGGAGAGTGGGAGAGGGACAGAGCGTGCTGGATGTCAGACACTGTTCTAAACCCTAAGCTGCAGCACTGGCTGAAGCAGCTGGGGGCCTGCCCATGAGGAGCGCCCCTGCAGGGAATGGATGTAAAGATAGACACCAGGGAAGTGTGAAGAGTGTCAGTCAAGGTGCCAGGGGTTGCAGGGAAAACAAAGGGGGGAGGGGGCAGGGAGCTGTGCTGGGTGGGGTGGGCAGGAACAGCACGGTGATAAGGCACAGTGGATGAAGTGCATCCGGGTCCAGCACAAGAGCCTTGCGGGGGGGACAGGGTTTTGTTCAGCGCAAACTCCCCACCTGCGGAGCACATCTGCTCTGCTGAAGGTACAGTGATGACATTTGTGAGGCTCAGGAGGCTGAGACAGGCGACACCAGCCAGGTCCTGCAGGGTCCTTGAGGCCACCCTGAGGCCCAAGTGTGAAGGGAAACATGGGAGAAGGGTCCAGTGACCTGGTCCCTTGCTGCAGGGCTGGAAGCAGGAACGGAAAGCTGCAGACAGGGTGGGGGTTAGGACAAAATCAGTGGCTCTGCTGTGGCCTCTGACAAGAAGGGTTGGGCTAACTTGAAGGAGGCGCCCACAGGGCTTGCTGACAGCCTGGGTCAGACGGGAGAGCAGTCAGGGACAGTGGCGTGGGCCGGAGAAAGGAAGGACGGATGGCCTCTCCAGGGATGGTGACGGTGACAAGGAAGGCTGAGAGGAGCCCTTTCAGGGACCGCGAGAGTGCAGTCCGGGATGGTGCTTGGGTGCCTATCGGATGTATGGGTGGAGCAGGGTGTAGGGTGGAGGGGAGCCAGGAGAGGCTTCCCATGTACCTGTATGCCTTCACGGCACAGCGATTCTTCCTAAGCCATTCATTCCAATGGGAGCTAAAGCTGTAGGTATACTTGTAACACTCTCTTTCTCTAGGCACAGCACAGAGATTCCGCTCGGTGCTTTCTGTTTGTAAGCGCAAGTTCTTACTGCAGCTAAGCCAGCTGCTCCAGAGGGAGCTCCTGCTTGGGAGGAGGAGGTCGCAGCTGGGTCACGTGGCACCATCAGGGAAGTTGACGCTGGGCCAGGCAGCGAGGGTGTCCTCTCCTAACTCTGGCTGCAAACTCAGCCCGAGTGGGATCGGTAGACCACGGCATTGCAAGGATCCACGAGGCTTCCAGGAGTTTTGCCATAAAGAGAAACAAAGCGGCCCAGGAGGGGAAAAGAGCCCCCTCCCCCCGCCCCCCACTGCACCGCCCTTTTTGGTTATCTGAGACAGGTCTCACTATGTAGTCCAGGCTGGCCTCCAACTCACACCAATCTTCTTGTTTCAGCCTCTTCAGTGCTGGGATTACAGGGTGTGCCACCATGCTGAGCAGTTTTTTTTTTTAGATAAAAAAATTATTTGTGTGCATGTGCTAGAGGAAAGGTTTTGTACAGGGGTCACTGGGCCACGTGACTGAAAGGCCATCACTGCACCCCACCTGCACCTGCTCTGAGCTCCTCAGACCTGGGCCCCTTCGGGTCCCTGCAGCTGTTGGGGGCAGCCCCCAAGGCCGTGCTCACACCCAGGTGCTCTCTCTGCACCTCTGCAGTCTCTCTTGGTACCTACAGTAACCTGCCTGAGTCTGCATCCTAGCCCCTTTCTAGGTCGTAAGCTTCTCTTTCTCACCCTCTCCCCTCAAGCTGAGGTCTCCGCGGTGCGGTGCAGGCTGGCCGTGACTCACTGTGTAGCCAGGATGGCCTTGAACTTGTGGTGATCCCCCTGCCTCCCGACTGCTGGGATTACAGGTGTGTACCGCCATGCCTGACTAGGCCGAGGATTCCTAGTGGGCAGATGTCACCTTTTTATTTTTTTCCATTTGCTAAATGCTTCTCCCCTCCTTTCCTCCTGCAGGACAGGGGCGTCTAGAAGGAAATCACATCGTTTTACCTTGGAGACCAAAGGTGATTCTGTGTGAACTTAAAAAACTTTGTTTTAGATGGGGCTCTCACTGTATTGCCTAGGCTGGAGTTGAACTCCTGGGGTTGAGTGATTCTCCCACTTTCTCCTGCCACCATGCCTGGCTCTTATGCATGATTTTTTATGCAACATTTTAATCAAACTACAACATGTTTGTATGTACTTACATATGTAAGTTGTAAGTACGTACCATGTACACTGAGACAATCTAACTATGTAGCCCAGGCTGGCCTTGAACTTGTGGCTTGGAAATTCCAGCGATCCTCTTGTGTCTGAGTGCCGGGATTATAGGAGTGCGCCACCACGCTCGGCTGCAGATCACTCCTGTGCCAGAGCTCTTGAGGCTGCACTCAAACTCTCCCTGGAAAGTACTCACCCTGCGCCTAGCTGACAATCCCCTGCATGGCTTGAGTCCTCCTGCTGCCACTTCAAGGTGGGAGCTAGTAATGGTCCCATTGTATTGATGAAGCACTGGACACTTGGAAAGCATGCAACCCCTGCCCACAGCGCGCAGGAGTGGAGCTGCCTGAGGCTGGGCTCTCAGCGGAGCCCAGCAGTGGATGCACTGATCTTGGCCTCCTTCCCGCAGAGGCACGGACTCAACCCCTCTCTCTCTCTTCACACACGAAACTCAGTGCCGCCCCAAGTGACTAGGCTTGACCTGGACACAGCTGTCTCCAATTGCAGCCCCTGGCACATGGCCATCGCTGAAGAGCCCATATTTGACAGGCACCACCAGCAGGTCACCAGGCCCCAAGAGGGCACCGAGACAGCAATTTTACTTAAATTCTTTGACAGCCAAGTAAAAAGGCACGGAAAAGTCTGCAGCTTGGTCCTCCTCCCAAACCCTGTGCTACGTGGAACAGGTAGGGAGAGCGGAGCAGGAGGGAGAGACACAGCCCAAAGCTTCTAGCGCTTACACCTGTAATTCTGGCCCTCAGGAGGCTGAGCAGGATTGCCAAGGGTTTGAGGAATGCCTGGGCTATAGCGAGTTTGAGACCAGCCTACAAAAACAAAACAAAACAACCACCAAAAATGTCCCCTGATTCCTGCCAATCTTTGAAATGAAATGATAGAGATATAAAAATTTTAAAAAAATACCCCAAACACAAGACATAATTTTTCCCCATAGCTACAGTGTAAAGAAAGCTAGCCTAGGAATAAACACCTGAACTTTTTTTCTTTTTAATTGTTTTGCCTTTTTTTTTTTTTCATTCTCATATTGCCACAAGGGATCTGAGCATCAATTAATCTGGTAATTAAGTGACCCCAGATAACAGCTAAGAGCCGCCTAGCTGGAGTGGAGGTGCTTTCTGTAGCTGCGCTGGCAGCATTGACTGTGTGTCTGGAATACATCACTAAGCCTGTTTGTCTCTCAGTGCCCACACATGTGAAAATGTTTCTTTTTGAGACAAGGTCTTACTGTTGAGCCTAGGCGGGGGTCAGTGCAGAAGGTGGTGTCAGGGATTGAGCCCTGGTCCTTGCACTTGCCTAAGCAGGCGCTTAGTCCTCTGAGCTATCCTGTCAACCCTCTCCAATGTTTTTTGGAAGAGAGACTATTTTCCCTAAAGCACAATGGTGATGTTAAGTCTCTCATCCAGTCCTCTGATTGAATTCTCATGGTCACCATCTTCAGGATAGTACGTCCCAGTTTCTCTAACCTATGCACCAGGACCAGACAATAACATGTCATTGGGGCCTATTGTAATGTTCTTTGTGTTTCAGGCTTTATATCCAAGTTAGCTGGACCAAATTAATTATTGGAACTAGAAGAGCTTTTAAAAGCTTAATTAGTTGGAGCTCATTTTAATGGGCACAGAGCCATCTGGATGGGGCCGGTCCTCAGAAGCACAATTAGGACAGATGGGTTCTGGGTTCAAGAGTTACCCCCAGAGGCATGCATAGAGAAGCTATGCACATTTTCTCTCAAGTTTATTTGGTGTACAGGGGTCCCTGGAGGTCTGCAGGGCTTCTTGGGGAATTAATTTCAACAAGGCATAGGAAAAAAAAAAAAAAAAAAAGAAAAAAAGGACACAGTTTCTCTGGCTCAGACACTGGGATGTGTGGGCCAGCGCACATTTCGAGAACCTCAGCATTCCAGGATAGACAGCGTCTGTTTGGGGTGGGGGGAGTCCCTGCTTTTTTCTCTGTTGTGTGTAAACCATGTCTGGAAATAAAAGTGTGCAAATCTAAGACTCGAGCTGTTCCTGAGGACAGAGTGTAGGATGATTGTTATTCTGTATTCTGAGCAAAAGGCAGCGAGACATTCTAATTGCAGAGAGCTAAGAATGGAAGTGAGGAGTAAAAGTAAAACAAGGAAGAAATACCTGCTGGGATGCAAAGGAGATGCCAACAGGGAAGGTGCGGGCAGGTCCTGCTTGATTCTTTAGTGCAATGTTGTCCAGTGGGAACTCAGACTAGGGTGGGCTGCACTGGGGACCTGTAGACCCGCAGGTCCCCTTCCAGTATGCCCCATGCTGAGTATAAAGACACTACGCCTATTTGTAGCTGTGGGGAGTCAAGGGGTCCTAAGTCCAGCTAGTGTGACAGCTAACTGGCTAACCGGAGCAAAGGCCTTGATCCAGAGCTGAGCCTCAGTTTTATTAGTTCCTGAAGAAGAGAGGGGCTTGAGGATGATTGACTTTTCGGGTGGCAGGAAGTACATGAGTGAGTGTGCTGTGTGAGGTAGGAGGCTTGAAATGACCTCTGCAGTAGGTGGGAAGAAGGACATGCAGAGGACTACTCTGTATAATAGTTCTGGGCAGTGTCTAATGTTTTGGGGTTAGTGCTTTAGCACTGAAGGGTGAAGGGTAATCCTTTATGCCCTGGGAAGTCATGGCCTCTTCTCTTGAGGCTCTGAGCCTACGTAGCCCACAGCTCTCCATCCAGGCTCAGCTCTCCATCCTGCCTGGCTCTCACATACTCTATGGGGGTGGGTAGGTAGGGTGGTGGTGGTGGCATGACTTCCTCACACTAGCCTGGGCTGCGCCGGTGACCTGTAGACATGTAGCGAGCCATCCCGCCTGGCTCACGCATAGATTTCGGGAGGTACTGCCCATCTCCTTGGTTCAAAGACTACACATCGGCATCCCAGCTGAATTGGTTTGCACTGCTGAAAGCAAGCTGAGGGCCTAACGAACATGGAAACAGGGCCCAGGCTTAGCCCAAATGGGGATCATTGCTGTTCTTTCAAGAGGAGTCTTCCAAGTGGTTCTCCACATAGCCTTGCATATGGGTCAGGGAAAAGGGATACTTCTTGGAATGAGAAAAGGGATGAGAATTAACCTGCAGGTGACCAAGAATCCCCTTAGCTGTGGCTCCAAATGTCACTTTCCAGGACCAATGTGCCAGCATCAAAAGGACCAGGAGAGTCTGTTGCTGTAGGGGCAGTTGCAGTCCCCTCCAGGTGTGCTGCTTTGGGCTGGCTCCAAGGCCTGCTGGGGCAGATGGGAGTTGCAGATAAGGCTGCACAGCCACAGAAAGTGCCGACGCTGAAACTAAGAGGACAAGAAGCACAGCCTCCTCACTGTCTCCCTGAGGACTCCTGGTCCCAAGAGGGGAGAGGAATCACCTGAAGTCATTGCACTGACCAAGAGGGCTGGGACTCAGGTCTCTGGACAACCATTCCTGCTCCAGGGCTTCTAAATCCTTGGTCTGGAAAGGAAGAGTTATGGTCACCAGAAGCTCTTTTCTGCCAGCCTCCTGCTGGATGGAGGGACTACTGGGCAGGTGGATGATGATGATGTGTGTGTGTGTGTGTGTGTGTGTGTGTGTGTGTGTGCGCACGCGCACGCATGCACATGTTGACCATGTGTGATGGCGCCAACACAGATATATTTACACCCTGTTAAGGCTACAAGCAGGAGAGATAGGCATGAAATAAAGAAGCACAGAAAAGCATGCACACTGCAAGCTGGCCTGGTGGTATATGCCTGTAATCCCAGCATTTAGGAGCTTGTAGTAGGAGGATCACTGAGAAGTCAAGGCCAGGCTATACTACATGGCAAGATGCTGTCACAACACAATGCATTATACCACAAGACAAGACAACACAACATGACAGTGTGTTCTTTCTTTTTTTAATTTTTAAGTTTATTAGTACAATTTAAGCATATACAATGATCACATTCACCACAGGGAATTTATATCTGTGTTTTTTTTTTTTTTTTTTAAGGCTAGCTCAGCCTGCCCTGGGGGTGGGGCTGGCACAGCATGTGGTGCTGGGGATCGAACTGAGGTCCCTCGGTTGCCTAAGCTGTGGCTAAGAGCACTGAGCCATCTTGCTGGCATGACACTGTGTTCTCAGCCACTTCATTCACCAGATCTGACTGGTGAGACTTCTGACTCTTCCCCAAGATTACAATGACCAGAAAAGGATAATTTTTAAAATTTTTAAACTTAAATTTATGTATTTGGTACAGTGCCTCACTATGCAGCTTGCACAGCATGTGGTGCTGGGGAGTGAACCGGGCCCTTGCACTTGCGAGGCAGGTGTTTAGAGTGCTGAGCTATCTCTGTGCCCCAGGACAATGTTTTAAATGGGTTTAGGACTCGAGGCAGCCAGGACAGTACAACTAAAGACAGAAAAAGAAAATTAGTACTTTAGTATGCACCAGACCCAGGGAGCCTTCCTGTGTTGTCAGTGTGGATGGAGGGTGGTTTCCCCTCTGTCCTTTCCCTGCTGCCCCTGTTCCGACCACCTTGCAGTGACAGATCCATCAGCTCTGCACATCCCATCATGGTTTCTTCCTGCCCTGTCTTCTGTGTCTGTCTGTCTGTCTCTGCGCACCCATGCATGCATGCACATGTGCGTAATGAATGTAGTGCAAAGCCATCTGAGGTCACACTAGCCATGGGTTTGTGGTGACTTTAGGGGAAGGGATGGGAAGGGAACAGAGGAGACCTCATGCCCACAGAGTGCAACATCTTCACTGGATCCAGAGGCAGCTCCAAGCCAGCTTCTGTAGGGATCTGTAAATGTAGGGATCCATTGATCTTACTGTGAACAGTTCAACCCTGGGGAGACAGGGTGGTAGGAATGAGAAAGATAGACAAGAAGAAAAGTTGGGCTAGGTGGTTGCCAGTCTGCCTGATGGGCAAGACTAACTCAATGCACACAGAAACGATCCTTTATTTATATTCTACAAAGTTGGCATCCCATGACAGAAGGCTACCCAGCAACCAATAGCTGACCTGAACCAGACAGGATGTTTTTCTTAACAGGATGTTTTTCTCAGCACTGGAGTAGCTTTCTACTCCAGGCAGGGAGGCTCAGTCCCACCTACACCCACTGGATCAAAGTCCTGGCTTCCTGCGGCTCCCAGCAAGCTTCCAAAAGGAGTAGCCCCCTTAAAGGATAAGGGACACTGCAGGGACATTTGCTGGCACTCGCCTCTCTCTCTACCCTCACCCTCCTAATGTCCAGAGGTGTCTGTTGCTCAGCCCTCTAGAGTCTCCTTATCACTCTGAAAGTGCTTCTCTTCAGTGAGGTGGGACATAGCATAGTGGCCAGCTGTTCTCAGGGGGACACAGTTCCACCACAGGCCTGAGCTCCGCACCATAGGAATGGGCTCCACATACAGTACCCTGCTGGTGCCCCCTCTCTGTTGCCTGCCTCCCTCACCACTGGGCACAAAGGCCCGTGCCTGGCCCAGGTGGCTGGGGAGACAGGAAGCACTGATGCACCAGGCAGGTGTCCTGCACAACCTGATTCTGTCTGTTATGCCCCATCTCCACTGCCTTCCCCGATCGCACATCCCACCCTTCCTCTCTGTGCATCCAGATGTGTTGAGATTCATGAGTAACAAATGCAGATTGTGTATATTTAAGGTGTGCGAGAGGCTGTCCTGATGCACGAATGCATTGTGAAGACCACAACCCAGCTTATTAACCGGTCTGTGCCTCCCATCCTCACCTCTTCAGAATAGAGCCCTAAAGCCAGGAGTGATTGCGGGCATGGCCCTTGGGAGGCTGAAACAGGAAGGTTGTCATGGGTTCAAGGTTCACCACAATTTTGAGGCCAGACTAGGCTATGCAGTGAGCTCAGGGCCAGACAGAACTACATAGCAAGACCCTGTCTCAAAACAAAAGCAAAAACAACAACAACAACAACAACAACAACAAAAACCTGCACAATAACAACAATTAAAATCACATCTATTTTCAGCAAACTCAGAATGAATGTCTTTTTTTTTTTTTTTTTTTGTGGAACCAGGGATTGAACTCAGGACCTTGCACTTGCCAGGCAGTCACTTGTGCCCCTGAGCTATGTCCCAGCCCCAGAGTGAGTGTCTAACATGTTATTATTACCTGTAGTCACCATGCAATTCCTTAGATCTCCAGGATTTGTTTATACAGGCAACTGAACTCAAGACCTCACACTTGCCAGGCAGGCTTGTGTACTACTGAGCTATAGCTGCATCCCCAGGATTTGTTTATCTTATAACTGAATTTCTTTTTAAATGGTAGCAAAATTTTATTAAAGATAGGAAGATACAGGCTCTGCAGAGTGAATTTAGCCCAAGTAAAAATAGAAAAAGAAATACACCCTACAGCGTGAGGGTGGATCATCATGCAAGAGAACATGGTGGCCAGAGACTTTGTACCTTTTGACCAACATCTTTCTTTTTCTAACTCTCCAGACCCTGGTAGTTCCTCTTCTACTCTCTGTTCCTATGAGTTCAGCTTTTTTTTATTTTTTTTTTTTCTTCTGGAACAAGAGATTGAACTCAGATCCTTGCATTTGCCAGGCAAGCACTTATTCTACTGAGCTATCTCCCTAGCCCCAGTTTAACTTTTTTTGATTCCACATATAAGTGAGATTATACAGTATTAGTTCCTCTCTCTCTCTCTCTCTCTCTCTCTCTTTTTTTTTGTGGGACCGGGGTTCAAACTCAGGACCTTGCACTTGCCCAGAAGGCACTTGTGCCTCGGAGCTATCTCCCCAGCTCCCTCTCTCTCTCTTTCTTTTTTGGTTACAGGGCCTCGTTACGAAGCTCAGACTCTAGTTATTCCCCTGCCTTAGCCTCCCCAGCTCTGCGATTACAGGCATCACCACCACACCAGGTTTGCAGTGTTCGTCTTTCTGTGCCTGGCTTGTCTCATGTTTCCACCCTATCTCTCAGGTTCATTCACGTTGTAAGTGATAGATAGATCTTCCTTTTTGAATGGTTGAGTGATATTCTGCTGACTACCTGCCTATCTGTTACTTGGGACTCATCTATCTGTTAGGATATTTCCAAGGTTTGCAAATCTCAGCCACTGTAGTTAGTGCTGCAGTAAACGTGAGAGTGAGGATTTCTCTTGAACATACTGTTTCCATTTCCTTTGGATGTCTATTCAGAACCTGGCTTGTGGGACTGTATGTTGCGTACTATTTTTAATTCCTTGAGGAAATGACCTATTGTTTTCCATAATGACTGCGCTAATTTATCTCCTGCAGCAAGGTGCAGAATTGCCCTTCACATCCTTGCCTTCTCTCATCTTGGGACATTTTTGTAACACATTCTAACAGGAGAGAGATGGTATCTCATTGTGGTTTGGGTTTGCATTTCTCCAGTTCTTAGTGATGTGAGCACCTTTTCATATACCTTTTTACTGCTTACAGGGTTTCTTTGAGAAATGTTTATTAAAACCCTTTGCCCATTTACATTATAATTATAATTATAATTACTATTATTATTATTGTGGTAGTGGGAATTGAACCAGGGCCTTTGCACTAAGCTATATCCCCAGTCTTTTTTTTTCAGAAATTTTAAATTTTTTATTATTTTTAATAAGAAATTACAATGTGACAGTTTCAAAACACGTTAGTAATACCTTCCCAATAATTGATACAATGCATATTGTTGTCCTCATTGTAGTTATACAGAGCACAGGGTGTAGACATTATAGATTTTCTAATGGTCATTAGTACAATAGATTTCTCTTTTATCTAAGAGAAGGTAGTTGTATATATAGTCAAATACTCCATAATTGCAGTGAATTACTGGTGAAACCGGCAATGTTGGAAGCTGTTGATTACAGCCTTTTACAGCTCAGCATACTAAACTACCTTTACGTTTTATGTGTCATGTTTAAACTTTGCTGCTGGGTGGTTAAGGACAAGTTAAAGCAAGACCTACATAACAAAACATGTAGTTTTTGTATCTCCCAAGGTCAGTCAAATCCCCTGAGGATTTACTTTGGAACCATGTAGAACTGTTGTCAGTGTCAGCCATCTGGATGAGCCACGGCCATTGCTTGACCAGTTTGCTCTCTGTGAAAGCCCAAGAGAATGTTTTCTCTCTAGGTGACTCTCCTTAGGCACATTATATACCTTCAATACCTTTCCTCTGGGGTCCTTTAGTCTCCTTGAACAGAAAATTTGGGAAACCACTGAGTTATAGGATGTTACAGCACAGGTTCTGTTCTGTCCTGAGTCCTCACTGACCTTGAAGGGCTAGGGCCAAAATATTGGCTATCCTTATAGTCCTTCTTTTTCTCTAATTTTTGGTCTGTAAACTTATATTCTTAGCCCTCCAGAAGAAAAGCTTAGTGATATTATTACTCTAAAACATAGATGCTTGAGCTTAATATAATTTGTCTTTCTGAATATCAAACACCTGAGACTTAACTTGGAATTGGTATTTTCCATCAATCATTGATATTCTAATAAATCCCTATGCAATGTGATAAAAGCAGTTACACATTTGTAAGCAAATATTTAGAATATAAGCATGTATCAAATTTTAGCCTGTTCATTTCCTGTTCTCTTACTCTCATTTAATACCCTTTTTGTTTTCTTCTAAACCAACCTTTTACTTGAGAGAGTATAACAGTAACTGAAATTACATTGGAAAGGGGATATAGCTCAATAGAATAAGTGCTTGCCTGGCAAGCACAAGGACCTGAGTTTAATTCCCAGTTCCACCAAAACAAACAAACAAAGAAACAAACAAACAAACGAACCCCCCCAAAACATTGGAAACAGCACTCATCTAAAAGGCCAGAATTACAGGCATTCCAAGCATAGTTTTAGTGTTACATATTGCTGCCATCAGTGTCAAAAATCTTTTAAGGCTTCTTAGGACCATTGTCTAATTCATCCTGTACGTATAAGTGTGTAGTTTTGCTCCTGCTATGTTTCCTCTCATTTCTGCTTCCAGTCACTTTGCTGTTTAACCCTTAAGTCTTTGATTCCCATTCAGCTGTGTTATGTCTCTCCATTTTTATTTCTTCTGTTAAGGTCTTACACTAGGGAGTCTATATGATATTTACACATGTAGGTCTAGTTTATTTCACTTATGAGTATATGTTCAAGGTACATCCATTTATACATAAAGTCCTCTAGTTTATGTTTCTTTATAGCTGAGTAATATTTCATTGTATAAAAATACCACATCTTTTTCAACCTTTCTTCAAATGATGGACATTTTAGTTGTTTCCAAGATTTGGCTATCACAAATTGCGCTGCTGTGAACATAGGTGCACAGATATCACTATGATATGATGTTTTCGGTTCTTCTGGGAAAATTCCCAGTAGGGGGATAGCTGGATTGGATTGAATGGGATTTCCAGCTCTAGTTTTTTAAGGAGCCTCCACACCACTTTCCATATATATCCCCAGTCTTTTCTTTTTATTTTTCTGCTTTGAGACAGGCTCTCACTGAGTACCTTAGTTGCTTTAGGCGGGCTCAACCCTGCAATCCTCCTGCTTCAGTCTCCCAGAAATGCTGGGATTGCAGCTATGCGCCCCTGTTCTTGGCTTTCTTTGGCCATTTTAACATTGGATTAGTATTATCGTTGCTTTGCAACTGAGTTGCATGAGTTTTTGTATACTTTGGAGATGAACCTCCTACTGGACATATGGCTGGAAACTTTTCCCTATCCCGTAGATTGCCTCTTGGCTTGCTAATGTTTCCTTGCCCTACAAAGTTTTCAGTTTGGCACTTTCCCATTTGTTTATCTTGTTTTTATTATGTGTGCTTCTCATGTCATACTTATTTACAACAATTTTTGCAGAGACCAATGTGAAGAAGCTGTTTTCTTCCCATAGTTTTATGGTTTTAGGTCTGTCTTAGCTACTTTTTACTTCTTGCTGGGACAAATACCCGACCCCCAGAATGAAGGAAGGAAAGGTTTATTTAGCTCACAGCTACTGGAGGTTTCAGTCCATACTTGGCTGGATCCAAGGCAGAGAGGTACAAGGCAGAGGCCAGCAGTTCATGGCAGTGGAACAACAACAAAATGGTGACAGATACAACCAACCAACCAGGACAGCAGAGAGCAACAGCGTGAGTCTGTCTCTCTGTCTCTCTTTATATTACATTCAGGCTCTCTGCCTTAGGATATCTACCTTAGGCCACACCCATAATCCCAAAAGGACTCAGACCCATAATGCCATCAGTGCTAAACCAAATAATCCCAGTAGATCATGAGTTAAGTCTCAAACTCTAGAAGTCCTCGCCCCATGATTGCATGAGGCTTTGGGGGGACAACTAGACATAAACCATAGCAAGGTCTTACATTTAAATTGATAATCCATTTTGGGTTGATTTTTCTGCATGCTTTTTAAGTGTCAGATTTCACTTTTTTTCATGCAGATATCCAGTTCTCCCACACTGTTTACTGAAGGGACTGGTTTTGTTGTTGTGTATTGTTGACACCTGTGTGGAAGATTTGCCAGCACTGTCTGCTGAGGTCTATTTTTGGGCTGGGCTCTTTATTGTTTTTCACTGGCTGTATGTCTACATTTCTTCCAGTGTCATGCTGTACCAATAACTGCAGTTCTACAAGGTAATTTAAAGTCAGGATGCTTCCCCACCACTTTTTTGTTTTTAAGACAGTGTCTTACTATCTAGCCCAGGCTGGCCTTGAACTTGTTGCTATCCTCCTTCCTCAGTCTCCCAAGTCCTGGAATTACAGGCTTGTACCACCAGGACTGGCTTTTAGCTTTGTCTTCTTGTTCCATATTGCTTTGGCTATTTGACTTCAATTTGTTTCCATTGAATTTTAAGATTTTTTTTTTGCTATTTCTGTGAAAAATATCTTTGGAATTTTGATAGAAATCTATAGATCTCTTGAAGTAGTATGGGCTTCCTCATAATATTAATTTTTCCAGCCCATGAACATGAGATATATTTAGATTTACCTAGGTCTTCTTTACTTTCTTTCTTCAATGTTTTATAGTTTTCATAGCTTTTTGACACCTTTTTTTTTTTTTTTTTTTTTTTTTTTTTTTTTTTTTTTTTTTTTTTTTTTTTTTTTTTTTTTTTTTTTTTTTTTTTTTTTTTTTTTTTTTTTTTTTTTTTTTTTTTTTTTTTTTTTTTTTTTTTTTTTTTTTTTTTTTTTTTTTTTTTTTTTTTTTTTTTTGCAGTACCGGGGATTGAACTCAGGATCTTGTGCTTGCCATGCAAGTGCTTATTCTACTGAGTTAGACCCTGGGCCCAACATCCTTGATGAAGTTTATTCTTATGTATGTTAGTCCCTTGATGCTACTTTATTTATTATTTATTTATCTATTTTTTGTGGCATTGGAGATTGAACTCAGGATCCTATGCTTGCCAGGCAAGCACTTATTCTACTGAGCTATCTCTCTGGACCCCTTCATGATACTTTAAATGGTATACTTTCTTTTTTTTTTGCCTTTTTGAGACAGGGTTTCACTATGCAGTTCAGGCTGGCCTTGAGCTCAGTTTTGTAGCCCAGGCTGGTCTCGAACTCACACGGATCCTCCTGCCTCAGCCTCCCGAGTGCTGGGATTACAGGCGTGAGCCACCACCCCCGGCAAATGGTATGCTTTCTTAATTCTTTTTCAGATGGTTCACTGTTAGTGTACAGAAACACAGCTGCTTTGTATATGTTTTTTTTTTTTTTATGTATTTAGTGCAGGGTTTATGGGGTCTCACTACACACATTGGGCTCAGTGACCCTCCTATTTTCAGGCTCCCAAGCCCTGGGATTACAGGCATTCACCGCCATGCCCAGTCTCAGTCACTGTCTCAGTGCATCCCAGGGGTGGGGCTGACAAAGCACTCCAGGGATCAACCCTGGTCACTGTGCTCTGCCTAAGCAGGTGCTTTAGTCTGCTGAGCTATCAGGCTGGCCCTACTTTGTGTGTGTTGGTTTTGTATTTTGCAGCATTACTGAATTTGTTCATTAGTTCAACTGGTGGTGGGCTCTTTAGGGTTCCTTTAGGGTTTATGCTATATAAGATCGTATCTACCTTCCAAAGAGACAGTTGTACTTCCATTTCTTTCTGGTTTAGATGACATCTGTCTCTTCTTCTTGCTGAACTGACCTGTCCAGGACTTCTAGAACTGTACTATGGTGGAGACTAGAAGTGGGGAGGGTGCTTCCTGTTGTTTTTTCTTCCTCTTAGGGAAAAACCTTCAGCTGTTCTTTCATGAGTCTGTTATTCTCTGTAGGCTTGTCATGTCTGCCCTTTATTGTGTTAGGCACATCCCTGATGTACCTAGTGTGTTGAAAGTTTTTAGCCTGCAAGGATATTTGAATTTAGTCAGATAGTTTCTCTTTATTGAGACAGGGATGTGATTTCTGCTAATGTTCTTTCTGCTAATGTGGTGTCTTACACTTATTGGTGAACACAGTAAGTTTAATACCAGCCTGAACTATGTAGTGAAACCATGTGTTCAATAAAGCAAAGCAAAGCAAAGCAAAACATGGTGATAGGATTTATCTGTGAAGTCATTTCATCTTATATTTTCCATTTCCCATGTTTTCTTCTTGTAGTTATAGTTTCAGTTTTTATGTTCAAGTTATTAATCCATTGTAAGTCGATTTTTATATATTTATGTGATGATAGTTTTAAAAATTATTTATTGGATTAGTAATACTCTTTAGTTATTGTGGCCTGGTCAGGTCCACTAGCTCCCAGACTAGTGGATGCTGAAGGCTTAAATGAGAGAAATGGTATGATTTCAGGATCCAGGAGGATCAAAAACCCTCTCACAGAAGTTGAGATTTTTCTGGGGCTTTTGATCAAGAACTTCTCTGGGTGTCCAGTATTTATTAGCTGTTCAAACAAAGGAGAAGGATACTGAAGAAGATGCAGGAATCTGGGCAGGACTTGGGAATCTTTCTAAGGGTTTCTCCAAGCAATACATTATGTTAATATAGGAGAACTATGTTATCTCCAGGAAGACCTTCACCACTGGAGTGAGAAGTCTGCTGCTATAGTCTCCTTTTAGTTAATTGGGGTTGGAGCCAAAGGTCTTCAGCTGTGGCCTTGTCTTATCCTTTGAGGTGTCCCAATGTCACAGGCCAATACAGGCCTCATGGGGACCAGTGACTCACAGAGGTTCACCTACTATGAGCTGCGCCTCACCAGAAAAGGGCCTAAGCCTCAGGCAAACCCATGTGTAAACAGGAAAAGCCAGTTGGTTAATGATAAATCCTGCTCTGAGCCACTTCACAGTGGTCACCCTCAGTGATTGTTTTTTGAGATAGGGTCTCACTAGATTGCCCAGGCTGGTCTCAAATTTGTTGCATTGCCTCGGCCACCCAAGGAGCTGGGATTAGAGGTAGGTACCTCCGTACCTGGTCACTATTCATTTTTTTTTGTCTTTTTGAGACAGGGTCTCGCTGTGCAGTTCAGGCTGGCCTTCAGCTCACTTTGGTAACCCAGGCTGGTCTCAAACTCACACTGATCCTCTGACCTCAGCTTCCCAGGTACTGGTATTACAGGCATGTGCCGCCATGCCCGGCTGCTGGTCACTATTCTTTTGACTGAAGAATTTAATCCACTTACATTTAAAGCAATTATTGATAGGTAAGTGCTTAGTATTGCCATTTTGCTAATTAGTAACTATTTTGTCCTTCTTTTCTTCCTTCCTTCCTTCCTTATTTTCTCCCTCTTTTTTTTCTGTCCTCCTTTCTCTCTCTCTCTCTCTCTCTCTTTTGTCTTCCTTTGTGATCTGGTAATTTTCTGTAGTGTGCACTTCGATACCTTTTTCTTAATCTTTTATCTCCTCTAGGTTCTTGCTTTGTAGTTATCAGGCGACATAAAACTACAGTTTAAGATGATAAAAACTGAACTTTGATCATATGCACAAACCATATTTACATTCTGTTTTTGTTTTTGATGTCAAAATTCTTATTTTTTTATCTTCTACATCTGCCAACACATTATTGTAACTGTAGTTATCTTTAATACTCTATTAGTTTTGAGACAGAGTCTTACTCTCCAGTTTGGGCTGGCCTTGCGCTGACTTTTGTAGCCCTCAGGCTGGTCTTGAACTCACAGAGATCCTTCTGGCTCCACCTCCTGAGTGCTGGGATTACACGGGTGTGCCACCATGCTCAGTTCTGGGGCCAGATGGTGGGCACCTGCATTTGGGGCTAAGAGGGCATGTCCAGGCATCTGGGACTGAGACCACACATGTGCGTCAGCGATCCAACTCTGGTCCTTGTGCTTGCCAGTGATAGGTTGTGAGCACAGCAGAGAAACAGGCAGAAGGCAAAAGAGAAAGGGGCTTTACTTTCTTTGAGGACATGGAAGGAGTGTAGGGAAGATAAGAAATTTTCTACATTAGACAAAGGGAGGCTGAGGCTTTTATGGCATTTTATCAGGGGTGGAGTTTGGAGGGGATGTGTAGATATATCTGAGGGAGCTGGCGGGTGGGGGGGTCTTCCCTGACGTGATGGGAAGGGTGAAAGTAAATTATGTCTTCAGCTGAATTGGAAAAAAGGGGGGAGGTGGTCCTGGGAGCATAGGCCTTTGTTTTAAGGGCATTGGCCATATTAGATGACCACCACAGTGATTTGAGCAATTTACACTAGGGCCTAAACCTATCAGCCAGGCAGGTGCGTATGCCTCTGAGCTAGCTCTCCGGCCCCTTTATTCTCAATACTTTAAAAACCAACCCAAACCAAAATGGGACAATTCTAAAGCTTCTCTGATCTCTTATTTTCCAAGTTCTGAGTCTTAGTGATCACTATCTCTCTTGAAACTGAGGTAGGGGCTGGGGAGATAGCTCCGAGGCACAAGTGCCTGCTGGGCAAGTGCAAAGTAGTGAGTTCGAGCCCTGGTCCCCGCCCCCCCCCCAAAAAAAAAAGAAACTGAGGTAGCAGGTCCTGGACAGGGGCCCCTTTGTCCCTGTTTGCCCCCACTCAGCGATGGTACCTGGTGAAGAGTCTCTTCATCCTTGATCATCCTGAGTGCCTTTCCCACTTGGTCTCCAGCCTATTAGACTTGCCCCAGGGGCTCTCAAGCTCATTGACTTGTCTGTTGAAGAGGACAAATGTGGGGGCTGGGGGGCACAGCCAGGCGCCCTCCTGGTCCTCTCAGCCTCGCCCTGAGGTGTTCGTTGGGATTTTGTTTATGCCTTGACTTTCTCTCCTTTCATTTGGCTTCTAGCTTTTTCTTTTCCTCTCTGTTTCTGCCCCAGGTTTTGCCCTGGCTCCTCCTCCCGCTCCTGCCGCTTTGCCCTCTGCGGTGTTCCCTTTCCTCCTGTTTTTCCTCATCACTGTTCTGCTCCCCTTTTCTCTTCCATCTTCTCTTCCTTTCCCACCTTCCTTCTCCACCCGCTCACTCTCCACACCCCGCAGTGTTGTTACAGGCCTCTGCACGCACTTCCGTGGGCTCTGCGGCCACCCTGAGGGCTGACCTCTGGTTCTGTCTCCACCAGGGAGAGGGGTAAACCCAGACCTTCCTGATTCTGACACCATGCTGGGGAACCGAAACTCAGGGCAGACTCCTGAGGCCACTCAGAGGAAGGTCTTAGAGGAATCTTAAGCCCTCGCTTGAGGGTTCGCCTGTCTGCCTATCTATCTACCTATCCATCCATCCATCCACCTATCTATTATTTTGAGATCTTGTCTCACTATGTAGCCTAGGCTAGCCTCAAACTCATGGAGCTATAGGTGTGTGCGACCACGACTAGCCACGTTTTCTATTTTTTATTTATTTATTTATTTATTTATTTATTTATTTATTATTTCAGAACCGGGCATTGAACGCAGGCCCTTGTGCTTGCCAGGGAAGTGTTTATCCTACTGAGCTATCTCCCCAACCCCAATGTTTTTTTTTATTTTTGAATAACTTTATTTTTATTTAATTTAAAAATTTAAAAATTTTAAAGTTTCTTTCTTTCTTTTGCACATGGTCTCCCTATGTAGCTCAGACTCATAGTGATTGTCCTGTCTCAGCCTTACCAGCACTGGGATTGCAGGCATGTACCACCACGCCCAATTTGGGTGGTCTGCAAGGTGCACCCAGGGTTCTGGGGCTGACATGGCATGTGGTACTGGGAATTGAACCTTGATCTTTGAACTTGCCAGGCAGGCACTTAGGCCCCTGAGCTATCACCCAGCCCCAGCTTTATTTTGTAATTAATTAATGAATTAATTTTTTTGAAATGGTGATTTACTGTTGTTCAGGCTAACCTTGAATGCACTATGTAGCCCAGGCTGGCCTTGAACTTGTGGTGATCTTCTTGCCTTAGCCTCCTGAGTCCTGAGATTAGAGGTGAGTGCCACAACACCTGGTCTGAATAATTTCATTTTTCAGAGCAGTTATATAAGTGGCAAGGACACAGCATCTCATTAGGACTTCTCATTTTCACAGAGCTTTTTTTTTTTGCTCACAGTTTTTTAAAAGCTCTTTTATACCCATAATTCCACCAATTTTAGAGAACATCAGCTCAGAGAGGGAAGGCATTCAACCGTGGCCACACAGCAAGGCTGTGGCATGACCAGGGTGCCACACTTGACTGCCTGCTGCTCAGAGAGGGTGACAGTCACTCTGAAAGTAGTGTGATGGTGAGTGACACGCAGGTGCAGCTGCCGGTCCTCAGCACACAACCAGACCCTCATCCATGTCCTGCCGCAGGGACGCAGTGGGATCTGCTTCTCTGAGATTCTCCATCTTTGAGGCCCACTCTAGTGACCCATGCCAGGGCAGATGCCAACCGAGAGGAGCTGTGGAGGAGCAGCTCCACTCACCGGGACCCGAAACAATCAGAGCAGGCTGGGCTCCAGGCTCTCACAGATGCTGCCCTGGGTGGGAGCCAGGCCCTGGGACAGAAGAGCCATCTTTGTGCCAGGCTTGGCAGGGCCACTGGTCTGCTGCCAACTTCCCCTCTGCTGCCAGCACTGCACGGGCCCAGAGAACTTGCCGACATTCACGCTCTCCTTGAGGGCGAGTTGGGGACACGGCCCTCAGGAAGTAGCAGATGATTGAGCAGCCCTGCAGGGACGGTACCGCCTGCCGTGTACCCTAACATGTTTGTACCTTGACTCTTGCAGACTAAAGTTGGGAAAGTGAGCACACATACTTTCTAAGATTTCCAACTCCAGGATCTTTATGTTTGTCGGACTCTAGGTATAATTTATTTATTTTTAAAAAACGCTTGACGGCTCTTGTTTGTAGCATACAGTTCTTGCAGTCATCATGTGCAGAACACACCTCAATTCCTTTCTCTTGGGCTTGGGAGGCAGGCGCTTATGCCACTGAGCGATCTCCCCGCCCACCTTAATTCCTTTCTTACCTCCCCCCCCCTCCCTCTCCCTCTCCTTTCTCTGTTTTGAAAGCTCTTTCTGCCTGTTTCCTATCACCTATCTTTTCTTTGGCTCTTTATTGATACTTGGGGTTTCTCTGGGAGAGAAAGCACTGTTTAAGCCTGTGTGTCTGATTTCGCTCAGCATATTAGGTCTCCAGGCGCATCCGCTCTTCTACCGAGCTGCAGGTTTCTCCTGCTCATGGCAGAGCAGCTCTGAAGGTTTCTGAGGAAGTATTTGGCACCATGAGGGGGGCCATGAGGGGGTGCTGCCAGGAAGAACCCAATGAGGCTCCCACAGTCAGCCTCAGAGCCAGAGGAGCCCCAGAGGGTGAGGTGGAGGGGGGAGTGGTTTTCAGGGGCAAGGCAACCAGGCTGGATCTTGAGGTTTGCAGGCAAGGGGGCTTGGGAACCCAGAGGACTGGGGGGCACAGGCAGAGGCCCAGAGCTAACTTACGGGAAGGCGATAAAGTAATATAGTTGGCTACTTGCCAAACATCTGCAGGAGGGTTTTGCCTGGAAAGTGGTCTGTCCCCATGGAGGACAGAGCTTCTCTTTGGAAAGTCCTTGGGAAAGGGCCCTTGAAAGCAGAACTTACAACCACGAGGGCCCAGAATGCCTCTGTTGCAGGGTCCCCTGAAAAGGGGAGCCTTATTTTGTCTTTTTTTTTTTTTTTACAGTACTGGGTGTTGGACTCAGGGTATTTGTACTGAGCTACATCCTCAACCTGCCATCCTTTTTAAGATGAGGTGCAAGTCACTGCATGGCCCAGGATGGACTTGAACTTTCAATCTTCCTGCTTCAGCCTCCCAGACTGTTGGGATTCAGGTGTGCACTGCCTGGCCTGCTCAGTCCCACTTTGGAGGCTCCCTTGAGACCACGACAGCCTGCACATAGGACTTGGTGCCGGGTGTACTGGTCAAGCCTGTGGCATGGACAGAGATGGTAGCGCGAGGCTTCTGGGGGTGGCAGCATTGAGGAGGGGCGCATGGCAGCTGAAGCTGGAAACCTGGGCCAACCTTTTATACTTCTGGCAAGTTGACCGCATGCTGTGCCTCATGACACCTTGTTCTCAGTGGTCCCTACAAATCCCTGCTCTAGTTCTACCTCTCATTTTCTCTAATACAGGCGGCAGGTACTCACTGCCTGTACATGAGACTGTGCAAGGACTGCAGGGTTCCGAGAGCTTTGCATGCTGGGTGCGTAGCAAATGGCTTGGAGTTTTTGTATCTCATTCTGCTTTTTTTAATATCCACCCATATGACCAAGTGTGTGGCTAGACCACAAGTTTGTTTTTCTTTTCTTTCTTTTGAGGATATCAAGTTCTCCCTGAATAGTTCAGACTGCATTTGAACTTGAAGTAATCCTCCTGCCTCAGCCTCTGGGGGTCCAGGATTACAGGAGCACCCCCTTCCCACACACCACCCCATGAAGCACCTCATGTCCCTGGCCTTCACTCCCGCAGGTAGACACTCATGCTGCCTGCCACTGGCTGTGCTACCCAGAGAGCTGCTTCCAGGGCACCTGGTGGCCTCATGGCCTGAGGTGTGCCATAGCCACCCAGAAGCCTGGTGGCCCAGCAGGGACATGTCCGGCAGGAGTGGAGGCTATGACTTCACATCCTCCACAAGGCTACTTCCATCGGAGGCCATCTGCATTTCTGGTGACTGTGGAATGGAGCAACTCCTAGGACAATGCCAGGTCTCAGTCCCGGCTTCGAGAGGACAATGTGTTCTCCATGCGTAATAGGAAGCTGAGGAAGCAAACCTGGGATATCTCTTCCTGAAGGTCAACTTCACTAGTCTTTGGATGCAGAGAGGACTGGGGGGGAGGGGATGCAAGTAGAAAAAGGGGTACATATGCGAGAGAGAGAGAGAGAGAGAGAGAGAGAGAGAGAGAGAGAGAGAGGCTGGAATGGAGGACCAGGGACGTAGGCTGGGATGAGCGTGGTCAGTGGACTGTTTCTTTTTCCTCTCCCATCATCTCTGCCAGGCTTAGCGATGGCTACTCCTGGGTCCCCACCCAGAGCTCCAGCAGAATTTGTTTTCCAGCGCAAGACAACAGTTACTTTCATAAAGATGCCCCAGCCTGCCTCCCTCAGCTGTGTGGGTGAAGCAAGAACTGGGCAGCCAGGGATGCTGTTTGTTGTTGACGTCCTCCTGCTGGGCCTGGGAAGGCAGAGGTGGGGGCTCGCAGGGCCTGGAATCCCAGGCATTTCCTCTGCTAAGGCCAGAAGCTGGTGCGGTGGCAGAGCGGACAGAGCAGCAGAGCACCCAGGGACTCCGTGCCCTTCATTCTCAGCATTCCTCAGCGACCTGTCTGCCAAAGGACTAGAGGTCTCTGTGGGGGCCTCCCTGCAGAGTGTGGCTAATGTCACAGTGACGTCACTGTCAGCTCCTGGGTGCAGGGGGCCACCACTGTGTTGCAGGAGCTGGCATGGTGCCCGGCACACACAATGAAGTCAACTCCATCACGGCATGAGCAATGACTGGAATTGAGTGACCAGGAGCAGAGAGGGGTCTGATTTATCCCCGGAGAAAATGAATTTGAGGAGTAGAAAACACTTTCTTAAGTTCCTGGGAAATGATTTGAGACAGTACTTTGACAAGCACTCTGCAGTCTAGAGAAGCCTACAAGAATAATATTAGTTTCACCCCAGCTATTCTCTTTTGAGGTGGATCCCCAAAAAGCTCAAGGCAGCACATGACAGTGACTCAGATATGCCTGTTTCTAGTAGTGCAACTCCCATTGCCTAAGCCTTTTTTTTTTTGCAGTATTGGGGATTAAACTCGGGACCTTGTGTTTTTCAGGCAGATACTTAGACCGCTGAACTATTTCCCTCCCTCACATTGACTAAGTCTTAGAAGCAATCCAAATACCCACCAACAGATGTGGATAAAGTATATTACTTAAACACAGTGGAGCACTACCCTGTCACGAAGAAGGATAAACAGGAGTAGAACAATGGATGTACTTGAGGCCATAGTGTTAAGTAACAGATGAGACACAGGAGCACAACTAGCACGTGGCTTTTCTTATACAAGAAACCCAAATATATTCAAGAGCAAAACAAAAACTAGAGAGCGGAAGACAGGGAGACAGACCTTTCTTAAATGGGAAAGCGGCCCAAGAGGTAGAGGGAGAAGGGAGAGAGCAGGGGAGAAGGCTGCAACAAGCGTGGAGATGTGTCGCAGACATGTGCCAGCCCTCCCCGGGGCGAGGGTTATTGTGGGCAGCGAACACACTCATAAAAAATAAATGTTATTTTTAAAACCAATATTATTCTTTAGAGGTGAGGTGAGGCAAATAAACATGCGCTGACGGGCTGACCCCGGATGCCCGGCCCCACGTGCAGCCTCGGGGCTGCAGAACTGACGTTGTGGAGCCTGTGCTCTGAGTCAGGCTCTGCCTTATGAGCCTTCTAAGAATTTTTTATTTTATTTTATTTATGTTTTTCTTCTTTCAGAACCTTTGTTTATTCACTCATTTTAATGGCCGGCTCAGCCCGCCCCAAGGGCAGGGCTGGCGCAGCATGTGGTGCCGGGGATCGAACCACGGTCCCTGCAGCTGCCCAAGCTTTCCCAAGCAGGCGCTTTAGACCACTGAGCCATCCCGCCGGGCCCCGTCTGCCTTATGAGCCTTCTACACACGACCTTGTGTTGCTGTCACTGAGCAGAGAAGGCGCCTGAAGCTGGGAAGGCAAACTGCTTCCTAGAGGAGGGGCAGGCCTGTGTGGCTCTGCCACTTAAACGTGCACCTTTCCAACTTGGATTGTGTCGTTTTAGATTGCCCTTTATAGGAGATTTAAGTTTTCATTATTTAATTAAATAATTTTGAGACAGGGTGTTAAGATATAGTTCATGCTGAATCGCTTCTCGGCCTTTTGGCTAAGATCAAGTGAAGATATAGTTCATGCTGGCTTTGAATTTACTATGTGGCCCAGGCTGGTCATGAACTGATGGTGACCTTTCTGCCTCAGCCTCCTGAGTGCTGGGATTACAGGTGTGCGCCACTGCCCCTGGGAGGGATGGGAAATTTTATAATGAACACATTATTTGGATACTGCCACTGAACTCATCTTCACAGAAATAAATGCAGCACCATAAAGTGAATCAATCCGTCGGCAGATGGTGAGAGTGAGGAAAGCCTGCGAGTGCTGTGCTTGGACGCTATACCTGGGCTTTGGAGGCTTGAGAATGTCGTCATATCTTCCTGCTCACCTTGGAGATAAATTTCAGTTAGAAATAAGCCATGTTCCCTGCATTTCTGAGGCACTTTTATGACAGGCAAAGGGCAGCAAGCGCTCTAGAGCTTCCTTAGCTGCCCTAGGCTTTGTCCTTCCCTCCCTGGGGTGACCTTCTGGGTCCATCTGTTCCCTCCACTGCTGGAGATTTCTCACTTAACTGACCTCTCTGTTCCTGTGCCATGAAACCCTGTTGCTATTCCTGCCCCAGGACCTTTGCACCTGCTGCACCTGCGTTCTGGGGTCTTTCTTCCTCCAGATGTTCTCTCTGTACCAGGAAAGGGTCAGTTCTAGCACCATCATCTCAGGGAAGCCTGCTTGACAGTGCGGTCTCCAGGGGCCTCTCAGAGCCGGAGTGTGGCTCAGGGGCAGAGCACTTGTCCAGCATCACAAGAAAATAAAACATGCAAAATAGAACACGGCCTCTCTCTCTATGTCCCATGCTGTCCATGCTGGCTCTCATCTACCCTATCACTCTGTTCTGTTTTCTATAAGGCATTCATACTAGGTCACATCCCCTTCCATATGCGATGGTTTTGGTACTTGTGAGGCTGTGTGCCAGAGGACGGCAGGGACTTTGGGCCGTGCTGAGTCTGAAGGATGCGCTTTGCGTGCATCTACCAGCTGGTCCCCAAGCGAGTCACTCAGAATGAACAAGTGGGATGCTGAGAAGACGGGGAATAAGTAGTGTCACCCAGGGAATGCAAGGACTTCACAGACTGCAGACTCAGCTCCCTCTCCTGGGAATCAGGGTCAACCACCTCTTCCCTCTGTACTTCCGAGGTGAGCCAGGAGTGGGGGCAACAACTGTGGGTGACAATGTTGATCCCTCGCTGGGCTCAGCAGGGATGCAGTCTCCAGGGTGGAGGCTAGGTGGTGGCACAATGTGACAGCTCTGTGAGCTTCTAGTTTCCAACACAGAATCTACGGACCGTTTCCCGTACACCATTGGATGCCCCAGACTCCTAGTGCCTGGGTCTGCACCAGGGGTAGTGGCTCAGGCTGTGACTTATCTGGGGGGTAATTAGTGAGTGGCAGCCACTGGCTCTTTATTGTCATGGATCCAATGAGCTGAAATGGCAGAGCTGAGAAAAATCCATGAACTGGAACCATATTTACACTTCCACTGTTAGCTGCACCGTTTGCCAGTGTGCCTCAAGCTGCCTTTCATGGATGGCACTCATTATCTCTGTCTGGGAGATGGGCTCCAGAAGCCTGTGCAATTATGGTTGAAGGTGACAGGTGCTTGGTGGCTGCTTCCCAGAGCCGGGGGCTCTCAGCATGGTCTTTACTGCTTCCAAGGAGGAAGAGGGCCTCGCACTGGAGCCATGATGAGGACACACTGACCTCGCTAGGAGGCTTTCTTTTCTGTCTTATGTAGAACAACAGCCAGGAACCCAAAACCTTTGGGAGGCAGGCAGGGTGGATACTCAGGAAGAGGAATGGCATGGATAGTAAGAGTCCAGCTCAGGCTGGGGCGAGGGACACACACTAAGGGTGGGCAGGAGGCTGGCCTGTGCGCCGTGGGCTTGCTGCACACATGTGCAGAAGGGTTCAGGTGCCAGGACAAGGGCCAAGGGGGCGGGGTTGTATTTAGCAAGGATTGCTGCAAAGATAAGCGCCCCTTACGTGGTTCTGAGGGTGTGGCCTGAGTTTGTCAGCTTTTTGTCAGGAAGAGGAAATGCTGGAGTGCGTGACAGCTAAAGGAGGGGAGGGCTCAGGCCGTGGTGGCCAGCTCCGCGGCAGGTGCATCATGGTGGAGGGCCTCGCTTAGGACAGCTGCTCGCCTCAGGTGACAGAGGCAGAGAGAGAGCATGGGAAGAGCAGGAGGGGGAGAAGCAGGGGCCACATCTCCTCCTCCAGATCGTGCCTCGCCATGCCCGGCCCCTGTCCTGCCTTTATGCCACCTCTTGACATCTTTTTCCCGAATGGTGCCTCTGTTCCAACCCTGATCCCAACTGGCCTCTCCTCTCAACCACACTCTCTTCTCCAGCTCTCAGCCAGCCCTTCTATCTCCTGAGAGATGTCACACTGCGGCCACTTCAGCATAGTCCTCTAAGCCCTGGACGTTTAAACCCCTAAATTCTGACTCATCCCAGGCTGATAAAGGGTTTGTCTCTCTTTCTTTTAAGAAATTCGAGCTGGGGAAGGTGGCGCACGTCTGTGATCCCACACTCCGGGAGGCTGAGGCAGGAGGAACACAAGTTGTAGCCCAGTCTCTCACATAGTAACTTACTGAGAACCTATCTCAAAAATAAAAAAATGTGAAAAACATAGGATTTGTAGCTCAGTGTGAAGGTTCCGAGTTTTATTCCCCAGTACCATCAAAAGGAAAGAAAAGTTTGAAAGCTTGGTCCCCAATACATAGGGGGCTGAGTTACTGGCCTGGCCAGTCAGCTCGAGGCATGTTCTCAGAGGTGACCCCAGCAGCGCCTCCTTCTCTGGCCTTAAGGTGCTTATTCTCACCCCCGATCCTGCTCTGCGTCTTCAGCTGTTTTCCTGTGCTTGCCTGTGTCTTTGTGCTTGAATAGCTCTCTGCCCCTTGGTGTGCTGGGTTTCTCTTCCTGCAGATGCCGTGTTCCGTGGCTACGTCCGTGGTGGCGGTGACCCGGCTTCCTGGCACACTGTCTGCACGTTTCCACACCAACCATCTGGCCTCCCTGAGCCCACAGTTCCTCCTTTTCCCAGCCTCAGGGAGGGTGGCACGTGCCTCCTCGTGTCCCTTAGCCCCATGCAGGGAGTCACACAGAGAAGTGCAGCCCTGCCCAGGACTACAGCTCTGCCCCTAGGGCAGAGCTACTCATCTCTGTGTCTGGGAGCCAGGGTAGCAGCAGACTTGGGGACATGTGACAGCCTCACCACTCACCTTGTGCACTTCACGGTGCCCCGAGTGGCTTCCCAAGTCCCTGATCCTTGGGAGGAGAATGGAGACCAGCATTCTCTGGGCTCAGAGAGGACCCGGAAAGGAGGCTTTGGGCAGCGGTGCACCAGCCCTTGGGACATATGGAGGAACAGCAGAAGACTGGTCCATGACTGTCCCCGGCCAGACTGCACTGATCGCCAGGGTGCTGCCGTGGAGACCTTGCAGGGACCTTGTGCTCTGTGACCTCCTTCTGAAGACTGGGGACCTGTTTTCTGGCGCTGGTTAGTCTCATGAACCTCAAGCTGCTGCTCTGAGACCGGCTGGATCTGTTTTGCAGTCAGCAGAGCAAACAGTTATGATCAGGCCAAGCAGGTGGATTCTCTTTGGCCTTTTCATGCAAAACCAAAACACAACTGTTTCTGCTTTGCCTTGGAGGAAGGCAGTGTATTAGGTCCCACCAGGCCCCCTGGTGTCGAGGCTCACTCCAGTGACAGCACTGGCAGGAGTGAACACCTACAGTCCTCCTGCTTCCGCTGCAAGTTCTGGGCAGGGACAGCCAAGCTGCAGTGTATACATCAAGAGCCTGCAGCTATAGACTGCAGCCCAGAGATCCAACATCAGGGAACTAACTGGTCCTGTGCAAGTAATCCTAAGAGCTCTTCAAAAATACTCATGACCCACACCATTCGGTCGTTTTTTTGTTTTTGTTTTTGTTTTTTGGTCTTTTTGAGACAGGGTTCTACTATGCAGTTCAGGCTGGCTTGAGCTCACTTTGGTAGCCCAGGCTTGTCTCGAACTCTCACTGATCCTCCTGCCTCAGCCTCCTGAGTGCTGGGATTACAGGCGTGAGCCACCATGCCCGGCTCATTTGGTCATCTTTAAGGAGACTTTTAAGGTCGAGTGCAGTGGTGCATGGCTGTAACCCCAGCACTGAGGGAGGCTGAGGCAGGAGGATGGCAGGTTTATGTCCCACCTGGGTAATTTAGCATCTAAGCAAGATCCTGTCTCAAAATTTAAAAATGGGTTAGGGATGCAGCTCAGTGCAAAGGCCCTGGGTTCAATCTCCAGTGCTGGGGGCAGGTTGTGAGAGAAGTTTATTTTTAGGGGGAAAAACACATAGAAGATGCTTATGCTACAATGAATAAGGATATCTCAGCTTGTCAATGGCTCCCTCCTAGTAGGAATGTTTGTGAGTGACCAGCCCAGACCCTTCCTTCCACCCCACACCAGGGATTTCCCTTGGGATTGCAGATGTCTTTCCAGTCCCCAGAGGGTTGCACATAGTGTACTGGGGATGAGCAGCTCCTGGGTGGAGATTCTGCAAAGTTTATGCTGTGTGCTGCTGCCTCCAGGCCATGCATAAATGAAATTAGCTTTTTAGATTTGTTTTGTTTTGTAAGCGTGTGGCATGGAGAACCGAGATACCACAGCATCGCCATCTTGACAGGCACCAAGGGGGCAGCAGTTTCACTGTCCCCCAGTGTCCTGGCTTCTCTGGAAGGAGCCTGGGAGTAGGTGCCAGGGCGCCCCATAATGTCTTCCTTGGACCACCCCTCCTTTCCTTGACTCTTCCTCTGACTCCTACAGACCTGGCGGTATTTCACACAGGTGTTTAGCAGCTGAGACACTATGGTTTGTGTTCATGGGGTCAAGGGAGACATCTGGACGTACCTGTACAATGGGCAATGATCCTTTCGGGGTCCCTGAGCTATTGGTCACCTTGAACGATATTTGTGACATCCGTGTTGTTACGTGAATACTCAGGGCTTGTGAAAGTCTTAAGTAGTGCCTAAGTGGGCTTTCTCCTTCCGCTGAGGTCACAGCGGAGTACGGGCTGAGGCTGGGAGGGCCAGGGATGTGCTGTCACTGTCGGAGAAAGGGGGGTGTTCTTGGAAAGCCAGAAAGTACTGAGGGTGGCGGTGACAAGTACGCATGGGCTGAGAAGTAAATGAATGTGGAGCTGTTGCTCTCAGTGCTTTGCTGTCCTTCGAGTTTTCTCAAGCTGGATTCTGGTGGCTGCCACGAGGCACCTTAAACCTTAAAATGTTTTTATTTTGTCTTTTTAAAATCACTTTATTTATTTTATTATTCTTTTTTAAATCTATAAATTTTGTATAGGGCTTTACTGTGCAGCTGGGACTCATAGTGATCCTCCTGTTTTCAGCCTCCTCAGTGCTGGGATTACGGTGTGTGCCACCATACCTGGATTTGGTGGCTGGCTCAGGGCACCTGGGGCCAGCATGGCGTGTAGTACTGGGGATCAAATCCTGGTCCCTGTGCTTGCCTAAGCAGGTGCTTAGTCTTTCAGTCCCCTGAGCTATCTCACCTACTCTACTTTGTCTTTTCATTCAACAGAGGACTGAAGAAATAGACCATTTTGTGATATGTACATGTAAACTTCACTCTGGGGAAGGATTTTATACTAGTTTAAAAATTGATAGGATTGAGCTGGCTGTGGTGGTTCAGGCCTGTACTCCTAGCACTCAGGAGGCTGAGGCAGGAGGATTGCTGCAAATTTGAGGGCAGCCTGGGCTACACAGGGAGTTGAAAGCTAGTCTGAATTACATAGTGAGACCCTGTCTTAAAAAAAAAAAAAAAAAAAGATAGGATCCTGTAGGGCTGAAATGAATTTCATGCTGTGATATCTGATTTGCTTACAGGTTAAACCTCATTACTAGAGGTTCAATGCTAGCCTGAAGTTGTCACAGCAAGATTTTGAACTCCAAATATTCCACTAGTGTGAAGCAATGAGTGGTTTAATGCCATGAAAACACAAGGCCACAGAAACAGTGGAGTATTTATTACCTCAGATGAGTGTGGAAAAAGGAGGAGAGGAAAGAGAGGAGAGAAAAACTGATCCTAGTGACTTTTCTTAGTTTGTTTTTAAGGATTTGACCTGTTGAACACATTCTAGTGCCCTGTAAAAGGAAGAGTCTGGAAAACAAGATTAAGAAGCACTTTCCTGAAGTGGTTTTTAAAGGAATTTTCTTCTCATTTGCTATCCTGGAGGCTGCTATAATGGCCCAAGACCTGGCTGGCCTACTTTCTGGTCTCCTGGGCCTGCCTTGAGTTCTCAGAGGAAAGCTGTCCACAGAGCTATGGGCTCTCGGTGTTCTTCTACCACATATGCCTGTGTTTAAAGAAAAATGGCAACCAAATGGGGTGGAGCTTGTTTTCTACAAAACCATAAATCTCAAGCTGTCCTCACCCCCAGCCTGCCTGTCCTGCTAGGAGCCGGAGTGCAGGTGGAGGCGCAGCCCGGGATGGCTCATTTTCATCGCACCTGTGGACAGCACTCTTTCAAGAGCTATTTGGGACAGACCACAGAATGGTGGCTGAGGATGAGTAGTCCGGAGGAAGAGGACTTAGAGGACTAAAGAGCTGTCCCAGGACACCCAAAGAGCTGTCCTGGGAAGACACAGGTAGGCTCTGCTGTACAAATGGGGCAGTGGGAGGGTATAAGTCATGCAGCAGGACCAGGTCCCCATTCTCAGTGGCTTTCTCAGGCCAGGTCAGGAAGTGCATGTGACGTGAGTTTCAGGCCTTGGCCAAAAGCCAACTTTCAGCCTTGTTCTTCTGGGGCTCATGACTGTCTTGCCCAGCTACTGGGCTATATAGTGAATCCAACACCGGCCTGAGCTATATAGCAAGACCCTGCCTCAAAACCAAGACCAAACCAAAACAAAAATAAGTTGGACTTGGTAGATTTTCTTTCAGATATGACCAATCAAAGGGTCTGGTCCTCCACTCTCATTCAGGCACTTTCTGCCTCAGTCTGCAGCCTCACTCAGCCTGTACTGGCCCTGCATCACTGAGGAGCCCTGGTGATCACAGACACTGCTCATGTTGGAGGCTGAGGCAGCTTCTGGATGTCCTGGGGGGGGAGATGAGCCTGCCCCTCAGAAAAGTCACCAAGCAGGGACTTTATAGTGCGAACGTTTACTCTCTGAGCAGCAAGCACATGCAGGGCAGCTCGTGGTGAGACTCATCTGTCTGTTGCCATCCAGCCACGCGCCACCTCCTCACCTCCTGTGGTCTTGTGGAAGCTTCCGGGAGGAGTACTGCCCACTTCTTAAGCCGTGAACCACAACTCCCAGTTTTTCATTCCTCCTCCTCTCTGTAAGACTGTAGGCAATAAGCTCTTTTCTCAAATTCACAGCAACACAAGTAAGGCTGTGTGTGAGGAAGAGTTAAGGCGGCTTGCTGTGGGCCCCATAAAACCACCTCCTATTCACTGGGTCTCCGGCTTCTCCATTGTGTCCCTTTCTGTATGTGACACTATCTTCTCTCTTCTGAGCAGGATTAAAGGTTGCACTGTATGCAAATCCCCTGTTCCAGGTAACATGGAGAGAGCAAGTTGGATTCAAGTATTTTTCCAATCTTTCTATCACCATAGATAGGACATCTTTATGCAAATAAGGCTGTTCATATTAAATTATAACGCAGCAATTACCAGATACTGCTTCCAATAACATCTATTTAAATTTTCATTTTCACATTTTCATTTTAAAGAACAGCTTGAGGCAATGGTGCCAATGGCGCTTTTAAAGAGGCAGTTTCTAATTTCTAATGTTAATGGAACTAAAAATTTCAATGTGTATGCAAATCACAGAGACTGCTGTGCATAAGGCAGGGAGGAAACAGAGCAGGAGGAGGGGCACTAATAACACCCAGCCCAGCAGTCAGCTCAGCCTCTATCTGTTTATCTGAGCGAGAGCCCAAGACCTAAGGGATTTTACTAATAGCGATTTTCTGTGGAAACACACATGTGGAGCTGTTGACCAATGCATTTTGGAGGTGATGGCATTGAATTTGATAGATGAGTCATTTGAGAAAATTTTAAAAAAAAAAGTGGCGAAAGAGGGAGGGTGTGACCCTCTAGGGACGCTGCCCACATCTGCTTGGTGTTCACTGTCCCTGTGAGCTGGACTCCCACTCTGAGGGACAGGCTGGCTGGACACCCCAGCTCCCTCTACTCTCGGCTGGAGACCATTGTGCAGTGGGGTTTATGCAGTTTCCCGGGGATCCCAGGAGAATCCAATCTTGGTTCTCATCATGAGAACCTGCTCCAAAGGTCACCCCTTAATGACTTCCTGTCCTCCTCCACTACCCTACTGGTATTTGCTTGGATCATCTCTGCCACCGTTTCAGAGAAACTACACTTGGATCTCTGGCCCACATGGTACCTGCTCCCTCGCCCTTCCCGCTCCTGGAACCCCATGGGGCTGGAAGTCACCCTCCTGATACTCTCCCTTTGTGCACCTGAGGATGCATAGCTTGCTCTGGCTCCCACTGCAGCTGCAGGGCAGGCCCCCCTCTGAGCCTCCTCGGTATTGTAGCAGGTGATGCGGTGAAGGGCAAGTTTTCTGCAGAGAGCAGGTAGCACCCTCTCTCCTGCTAATCTCCCGATGGTAAAGGATGGAAAATGAGCCTTTTCATGTTCCCGAGAGCATTTTTCTTGAGCACTTTGAACTGAGTGAGCTGTGCATTAAGCGAACAGGAAGTCCGTCTGGCTGAGGACCTCTCTGAGAGCACTACAGCCTGGCCCCCGTCCTTCCTGCCAAGCTGCTGTGCAGACCCTTCAGTGGCAGGCCCTGCTGGTGTGCCTGTCCAAGGCCTTGTGCAGTTCATAATGGTCATAATTGTGATGATGGTGATGAGACCAAATGGCAAAGTTAGCTGAAGATGTCCCCTCTCCTCACCCCAGTGGAGCAGGATTTAAACTCCTGTGAGATGCATACAGAAAGCTTTAGCTCTCTGGGAGGCTGAGGCAGGAACATGGCCAAGGCAGGAGTGCAGGAACATCACAACTTTGAGCCTAGCCAGTGCGACCTGACAACCTAGCACGAACTAGTCTCAAAATAAAATTTGAAAAGAGCAGGAAGAGGCTGAGGATATAGTTTAGTGGGAAGGCCTTGGGTTTACTCCTAAAGAAAATGTTACAATGAAATTTGGAGCTAGAATGGGCAGTAGCACAAAGGGTGGTTTGTCCTCTCTGTGTGAAGCTTCTGATTGTAGGTCCTGTGGGTTAAGAGAATAAGCTCAGCCCAGCCAGAAAGGGCATCCCACCCTTTTTCTTGGCTGGCCCAGCCAAGCCCAGCACCAGAGCTCTCTCCCTTTGGGAATCCAGTGATCCTTCAGAGCTGCTCTTTGGCCCTCAGGGAGCGCATGGAGGGAGAAGGCACAGGTATTTGCATGTGAGGCAAATTTACATAAGGTAGCAGGGACCTTAGGAGAGCAAAGCATGGCTGATTCTGAAGGGACAGAGGACAGAATGCAGGATCAGGAAAGAAGGGGCACTCACGGATGTTTCCTTAAGGCGTAGGGACAGCCACCCTGGGACTCTTGCTCGGCTCTGTGACTCAGTGCCTCTGGTGTAAGAACAAGGACCTATAAAGAAAGACAAACAGGGTCCACCCGGGAGATCAGAGAGTGAGCAGACAATGGGGCAGGCCGACTGGTGTCTGCAGCAGGCGGTGAAGTCTTCCTGGGTGGGACTCGAGAGCTGCCACTGCGATGGGCCTGTGCCACTGAGGACCAGTTATTTTGGGGCAGGCCTGGCTGGAGGAAGGGGGGTTCTTAGGTATCACCTTCCCCTCTGAGATGACACAGCCCAGGAGCAGAGGGCAGGAGGTGCTGGTCCTGGATTCTGGGTTTTGTGGGTTCTTCCAGGACTTCTGTCCCAGGTCGTCCGGTGCACAGCTCCAACGTTCACCCAGGCCTGCGCTATGCTAGAGCTCTCCTCTGCTCCTGATCTCAAGCCTTTCTCTGATCTAGTTTTCATCCAAGTTCTTGTCTGCTTCTTATGTTAGGTTTTTTGTCCATTTATTTACATGAACCTTTATGAATATAGCATGGGAGCAGTGGCTTGGTTTTCTTCTTTAGTTTCTTTTTGGATGGGAAATACGCATACTTTATTTTTTAAGTTTTTAAGTTTTTATTTTTGTGAGTGCATGTTCGCAGTGCATAATGGTTACATTCAGTGGGGAGTTGGTACATGAGCAAAACGTGTCTTCCTTCTTCTTATGTCCCCTTACCCTCCTCTCTTTCCTGCTCCCCCTGTGCCTGGCATGAAACAGCGGCTCAGTGACTGTTCATCGCCAGGTGACCAGAGTGCTTGTTAAGTACCAGATGCAGAGTAACGGCCATGCACTTTTCTCATGTAAACTTCAGGGATTTTTTTTTTTAAGGCAAATACTAATCTATTCCGATGTAAGACATGATCTCGCTACATAGCCCAGTCTGGCCTTGAACTTGCAGCGATCCTCCTACTTCAGCCTCCCAAGTATTAGGATGACCAGGGGTGCCACCACACCTGGTTCACAGAGCTGCTTGCTAAATGGTGAGATAAGAATTTGATGGGCCCTGGCACCCATGGTCTTGGGGAGAGCAAGAGAGAGAAAGAGAGACACACACACACACACAGAGACAGAGACAGAGAGACAGAGACAGAGATAGAGAGACAAAGAGAGACAGAGAGGAAGATAGAGAGACAGAGAGAGACAGAGACAGAGAGACAGAGAGACAGAGAGACAGAGACAGAGACAGAGAGACAGAGAGACAGAGACAGAAAGAGGCAAACAGACAAACATAAAGATACAAACGATCATATGTGGAAGAAGACTGAGTAGTAGGACATCCGGAATGTAGAAGAATTAGAAGTAGGAATAATTAGGGGAGGTCAAACCTGAGCTCCCTCCTGGGTTTCCTGCCTGTTGTCCCGCCTGTGCTCAATGGCAGGAGCTACCATCTTAGAATAAATCCCTCTTCCTGTCCATGTGGTGCACCTCATTGGTTTTGTTCTTTGGAGAACCCTGATGGAGATGTCGGCGTTTAGATGTCAGTCGGGAGGAACCTGGAGTTTCCTCCAGGTTCTCGTCTCCATCCAAGAAGTCAGTATTTGTAATTTCAAAGATATCTTATTGGAATCCTACCAAGTTAATTCCAATCTGCCACTCCAAGTGCAATCCATGGCAAAAGACACTAAAATGTATTTTTAATTACTGGGGAGCCAAGGGGCCCTAAGTCCAGCCATGAATATGGCTTTCCAGAACAAAGAGGCTGACCCAGGGCTCTACCCAGGTTCTATTCAGTGGAGGAGTGGCTTGAGGAGGAACGACTGAGAATTGTGGGAAGTAGGTGAGTACTGTGAGCTGAGCTAGGTAGGAGGCCTGCATTTGTCTCTGCCATAGGCAGAGAAAGTAATTTGCACGATGCTATTGAGATAGTATCTAATGTTTTAGGGGTCTGGCGCTCAGCCAAGATGGAGGCAATCGCTCTTCTTTCAAGAACAGCTGCTCAGGTGGTCCTGCACACCAGGCAGTGGGGCAGGTGCAGGGAAGGTGACCAGGAGCTGGAGAGGTGTGGCTCTCGCTGCGATGACTTGGTGGCTCTGGAATGGAGCTGGGGACCAGTGTGGAGAGGGTGGAAAACCTCAGCACAGGGTTGTTACCCTTGGCCTAAGGAAATGGAGGGTCCCTGAATGTAGTGGTTGATTGACTGTGTCAGTTGGAAAAGTTTAGTTAAGAGAAGCTTCATTAAACCAGTCAGCAGTTCTATAGCCTGGGCTGTAGGAGACCCACTGTAGGGGAAATGAGGAGGGACCCTCTGCTTCTGCACTTTCGAGGAGCTGCAGGCTTCTCCATCAGCTCCGACGTCGTCTCCTGGCTTCCAGAGCAGAGTCTTCAGCTTCTGACACGGTTCCTCCAGCCTCTGGCCTAGACTCCTTCATTGGAGACCCGGGGCCTCCTGACAGGGATTAGCACGGGCCCCTCCATGAGCGCCTGCCACGGATTTCCTTCGCCTGTGTGCAGAGCCCTCTGCACGCTTCCTTGCCGACTCCGTGGGTGGCCGCTGTAAGCCGAGCTTGTAATTTCTTGTGTATTTATGTACCTTGTACTGTATCTGTTTCTCTAGTAAAACCCTGACTGCTACGCTGAGTGACAGGGTTAAGACTGAGCGACCCACTGTTTACCAAAGGCCACTGAGGCATCACTGGCAGCAGGAAACCAGTTTTGCAAGGAGAAAACGGAGACTCACTTGTGCCTGGGGATCTTTCCCTCTTCCCTAGACTGCATCCTCCAAGCAGACAGCAGCCTGGGGCAGGAGGCCAACAGCTCTGTGGGGTTAGTTAAAAAATGGTCTTGGGGATCCCATCTGGCCCCAAAATACACTCCAGCCTTCCCCGCACAGTGCCCTCTTGTGTGGCCACCTTGGGCCCTTGGTGCGTGAGGTTTCTATCTAGTCCCCTCAAAGCCTCATGTAAATCATGGGGATGTCAAGCCATGGCCAAGAGAGGCACAGAGCCATTAAACTGACAGCTCTTGGTGTCAGGCCCTCTCCCCTCACCCCCTAGGTGGCAGTCTCTTGGTATGGAGCAAATCATCCTGGACATGGTAGCATAGTCTCGAGGTCCTGCTATGTAAATTCAGGCTGCTTTAGATTGTGAAACCTCCAGTAACTGTGAGCTAAATAAACCTTTTCTTCCATAAGCTTTCATGTCAGGTATTTGTCCCAGCAATGACCGAAGAGTAACTAAGACCCCTGGGGCATCTTCCCCAACCCCCCATCCACTTGGTGAGACCCCAGGCCTTGCTTTGCGGGGTCCCCCCTGACCCGGGGCAGCATCTCCTTCCTCATGGGGCCCCAAGCTCACCGCGTGGATCCCTGTGGTCCTGTTGTCTCTCACCAGCTTTGGCTCTGTGAGACGGCTGGAGCTCTTTCCTACCCCAGTGTGGTCGTGCCCAGTATGGTGCCAGCATGGTCCAGAGGTGTCTGTGGAATGAATGAAATCCCCCCTAGGAGGCCTGAAAGCTGCTCTTTGTCTGTAGCCGGGGCCATGGGTGGCATAGCTGGAGAGTGGCCTTCCCTTGCCTCTGGGTGTGTTTCTACTCAGGCAGGCTGTACTGAGATGCCCTTGTGGCTCTGGTCTTGGGTGCTTTAGAACCTCTGGGGCTGTAGTTTTGGGGCTGCTCCTCCTACCCCCAGCTTTCTTCCTATCCTGGCCTGGTCTCCTGTCCTCACAGAACTTCCTTCTGACCTTTGGTCCAGGACCAGCAGCTGTCCCTGAGCCCTCTCTGGATAACCTTTTGGCTGAAAGTGAGGGAACATCTAAGTCCAGCTAAGGAGGGCAGCTTTTCACCCCCGAGTGACTCACTCCTCATGGGAGCTGCAGTTCTCCCCCAGTGTCACACTGTTGACAGGGCAGCTTCGCCTTCTGCTCTAGGCCCCTCCATACGATGAGACTTTCGACCCATTCAGGGTCTTTATTAAATACTCAAACCAAGCGTGGTGGTGTACACCTGTGACTCCAGAGCTCAAGAGGCTGAATCAGGAGGTTTGCCACAATTTTCAGGCCAAACTGGGTTACATGGTGAGTTCAAGACCAGCCTGAACCACACAGCAAGAAATGATCTCCAAAAACAAAACAAAACAAAACCAACCAACCATGCAAACAAAACAAAACAAAAAACAGTAGGGGCGAGGGCCATCTGATAAGGCAACATTCTGGACTTCTGTCGTGTGCTTCAAGAAGCCCTGCTGGGGGCTGAGGTGCAGCTTGGAGTCCAGGTCCTGGTCTGCATGCCCGAGGCCCTGGCTTCTTCTGTTGCACTGAAACTAACAGAAAGGAGGCCCCTGATTGTTTCACTGTGTTTTCTTGCATGGCGTCAGGACATAATTGTTATGGCACTCACAGGCACAAATAGGTGGTGGCAGGGATCTCGAGCCATGATTGGGGGCCACTGTGGCGTCTGTCTGCCATGTACCCCTTCCTTTTATCTTTATCTGCTCTACCAGCTGAAACCAAGAGAGGTTTCATCAAGGTTTTCCTTCGTCTTTCCACTTAGAAAGCTTCTGTCTTTTCTGTGCTTACAGAACTTGGTTTAAATTGTTCTTTTGTGCATCGTCCAGTCACTCAGCAAACATCCCGAGGGTCCCCTCTGTGCCTGATGCTGGAGGCAGTATAGTACAGTGGTTACAGCTTAAGTTCTCTTGGTCTGAGTACTGTGTCTGCTCCATCGTGGTGGTCCGTACCCAGCTTCCCTCTTGCCACCATGAGTTGTTGGTAAATGGGAAGGTGAGGTTTGTGTGTCACCTTGCCTGGGCCACTGTGTGTCCAGATGTGTGGGCAAACATTTTTCTGGGTGATACTGAATGCTTTTTGGCGAATAACATTCAAATGGATGGGTGCTCTGTGTGTGTGTGTGTGTGTGTGTGTGTGTGTGTGTGTGTGCTTGTATATTTTCTGCTGAAATAACAGGTGCTTTTTGGGGTTTTTTTTTGGCACTGGGGATTAAACTCAGGACCTTGCACTTAGTCAGGCAGGCTCTATGTCCCTGAGCAAAATCCCCAGCCCTCTGTTAAAATAACGGAGTGCCACAGTCTGGGCAATTTATAGTAGACTGAATTTCTTTTTCCGGTGCTGAGGGTTGAACTCAGGACCTTGCATAGGCCGGTCCAGGGAGTGGTTCACCACTGAGCTGCACCACCCAAGCCCCAGGAATGGAAGTGGATTGGTCCCCGGTTTGTGGGGGCTGGGAAGGCCAAGACAGGCAGGGAGGAGAAGGGGAGAGGAGCAGGAGAGGGAGGAAGGCCTAATCCCAGCTATCAGGACTCTTGGCTCCAACATGGTTGCTCTGGGGGGCGATGTGGGGGAGACCCTGAGCCCTAACACTGGGTGAAGTAAGCCACTCTCCACAACGTGTGTGTGGGGGCAGCGGGGTGGGGAGGCTTGCCTGTCGGCAAATGCCTGTGCAGAATAAAGATGGATCCCTGCTGAGAAAGAACTTTGCCTGGTAGCCTTCACAGTAAGACGTCAGCTCTTGCAGCCTCTGTGGCAGCTGCGGTCCTGCAAACTCAAGCCGGGCCTGCAGCCTGCTTACCAGCTCCACAACTGCACAGCCTGACAACTTCTGAGGTTTTCCCACCAGGGTCCACACCCAGGTCTTTGTCTATGTATTTGTATCTACCTGGGTCTCTGGATGGATCTAGTGTTCCCTCATCCAGAAGGGTTAAACCACACATGAAGAAAACTGCACAGGCCTGGGCTCTCGGGGAAAACTCAGTGGGCGCTAAGTCAGTTTTGGGGCCAGGCTGCTGTGCAGGCCTCATGGGTGACCGTGTGAGGCAAGTGTTCTCCTGTGCCTTTCTGAGGGCATCCCGCTTAGTCCCCACTGTTCTCTTAGCCACACGGTTGGTCTGGGGGAAGGCAGGTTGTCTTAGGGGTCCTGAGGAGATAGCAGATCCGCCCTTTGCATACCTTCCTGAAGCTCTGTCCTTGGAGCCATGCAAAGTCAGGACCATGGCAGAACCAGCAGACCTATGTTCTCCATAGCTACCACTTCCTCAGCTCCTATTCTGCTTCTCAGGTTCTCTTATGTCTTTCTCTGCAAGAACCCCTAGGGGAAGGGGGAAACTTCAAGAAGCTCTCTGCCTTTACTGGCTGGGCCTGAGCCACTCAGCAGAGCTTCAGCCACTGAGAGGGGGTGGGAGAGGGAAACCGGGCCATCATCCCAAAAGAGCAGTTTGTAAGAACCGTGGCTACTTATACACATTCGGATTTTTAACCTGGAAAGAAATTTAGAACTAGAATCAAAGTTAGAATGAGGCTTGGAATTCATCAGGGGCCTCCCTCACCCCCCCTATAGCTCCCCTCGTCCTTGCTAAGGTGCTTGATTTTGCCTTTGTGTTTTACAGCTGTACTCTAGGCCCTGGTGATTAATTTAAGCCAGTAGTTATGCTAATGTCTTTCTTTTTTGGTCACCACTTGGATGAGCAAGGGAATGTGGCTGTATCATAGCCAAATGAAATGCAAGAGGCATCCATGAGGGCTTCGGGGAGAATTTTCTTCATTCATAAAAGGAAACCAAGCAATTGCTTGTTCTTGTGTTTGGGCAGCCTTGTCTGAGAAAGGGCTCCTTTCTATCATGGCTGCCATTGTGGATCATGGGAGGAACTGGGGAAAGAGCAAAGAGGATCCCCTAGCCCTCGCACTGGCAGGACCCATCGCAACCAGACACCAAGAGCTCAGTAAGTCCCGCATTGTGACTTGGTCTGATGCTCTCCTGGAGCTACTAAGGCTCTCTTCAAGTAGCACTTTTCCTTATATTAGCAAGACTAATATTTTCTCTCATCAATAGGTTGCTTTGGTGATGTTCTGGGGGTGGCAGGCATGTGAAACTGGAAAATAGAAAATGAAAGAACTACACCTTGGGCTGGTGAGATAGCTCAGTGGACTAAGTGCCTGGTTTAGCAAACACAGGAACCAGGGTTTGATCCCTGGTCCCATATGTCATTCCAGTCCTGCACACAGGGCGCAGTGAGCTGGAGAATGAGTCTGGGTGTGGTGACACATGCCTATAATCCCAGTATTGGAGAGGCTGAAAACAGGAGGATCACTGAGTCTGAGCTGCATAGTGAGGCCCTGCAACAAATACATACTGAAAAATAAAACAAAGAACTACATCTTCCTCATTTACTCTGACATATCAGTCAGCTTTTCATCACTATACTGAAAAGCCTGAGGCAAGCAACTTATGCAGAAAAAAAGGTTTCTTTACACACAGATGTAGAAGTTTAAGGGTGTGCTGTCTGCATCCTTTTACTTTTGGTGAGGGCCCTCTGGGCTGTGTTGCAGTGGTCGGAGTTTGCGGGAGGAAGCTGTATTCTATTACAGGAAGTGAGAGACTCAGGAGCCAGGCTTGCTCTTTCAACAACTTGCTCATCCCAGAACATCTTAACGGCTTCCAAATAAAGTGACCCCAGTGACCCACACGGCTCCGAGCGGACCCTGCCTTTTCTAGTTTCCATCCACTCCTGTATTAGCACACTGGGGACTACACCATGCAAGGGACACATAGACCCCTGGAGGACAAAGCACATGCAGGCCAGAGCAGCTCATAAGGAGGACTATTCCAGTCTTTGACCTACCATCGTCCTCCTTACCTGATTTTCAAAGGACCTTTGGGTACCCATTTCTTTCTTTCTTTCTTTCTTTCTTTCTTTCTTTCTTTCTTTCTTTCTTTCTTTCTTTCTTTTTTCTTTCTTTCTTTCTTTCTTTCTTTCTTTCTTTCTTTCTTTTCTTTCTTTTTTTTTTTTTTTTTTTTTTTTTTTTTTTTTTTTTTTTTTTTTTTTTTTTTTTTTTTTTTTTTTTTTTTTTTTTTTTTTTTTTTTTTTTTTTTTTTTTTTTTTTTTTTTTCCTTCTCATCTTGCTAGATAGGTTTTCCTCCCTGCAACTTGGGAAAGGAGAAGCCATAAAATTGTGTGATCCATCTCATCTGTCACTCTCCCTTACTCCCTCCCACTTGTCATGTGATCTGTTCCTTTCAAATGTTGTCTTTTGCTCTCTCCCAAGAAACAGGTAAGATATTGCTAGACGCGCAGTCAGGAGATATCACTCGTTCATCCCAGTCTTTCTCCCATCGTGTTCTCTGCATTTTCTCACTCAGTTCTTCAGTTGTAACAAGCCCACCTCCAGAACAGTCATACCTAAGTCTTTTAGCACAAGCCTAATGCCTTCTTTATTCTTCAGGAAATTTTACATCGTATTTGCTGTTGCCTACCATATCCCAGCTGGATGAGCTGCTGGCCAATCAGTTTTGTAAGTGCATGGGCCTGCGACTGGGTTCTAAGGCTTCTGTCTGAGTATGTGACTTTGAGCTCTGTGACCTTGGCCAAGTCTCTTGCTTTTGAAAGCTCAGATCCTCCTGTGGACCAGGTGACCACTGAGGGCCCTAAAGTTCCTAGAGACCTGATGGCTCACTGATTCTGTGCTTGAAGGAGAGGCCTTTGTGGATTGTGTGTTTTAATCATAAAACAAAACATGCTTGTAAGAATCAGAACAACTCAAAGGCATGTGAAGCCTCACTGTCCGCATGCCTTCCTTCTTCCAGCCAGGGCCTGGAGCCTGTCTTTTGGGGCCATGTGTGTCTTCTGATGCCCTGGATGCTATCGGCCCCGTGACCCCCAGTTCACTTGGATAGCTCAGGGATGTTCTAAGCCATAACTGTGTGTGCTTTTCTGGCTGTTCCTGTTCTAGGAGAAAAATCACAGGATGTTTTCATGCTGTTTGGGAATCACAGAGTTCTGCTGCCTCTGACCTCACCTATATCTTTGCCAGAAAACAGAACACAGGCTCCTGGTTGGAGCCCAGGATCCAAGTTTGCCAGAGGCTAGTCTTGTAGAGATCTGATGACCAGGGAAGTGACTGTCCCATCATAGCCATAGGCAGAATATGTAGACACAGGGACCAGTTCAGAGGACAGTAGGTCCCATCCCTCTCAGTACTCTCAGCTCCCTCCAACATGGCATGCTTTCTACTGCATGTGCAAGCTTGGGCCAGCTGGGGCTCTGCTCTGTAGCAGAGAACTAAGATAGCACACATCTTTACAGAATGGCAAGGTGTGCTTCCTGGTGTTCTGGGAATGCAACCCAGTAGGGAGAGATGGATGAAGGGCGCTGACCACTGAAGGTGCCAGCCACATGTTTCATCTCTTAGATTCCAGCCTGCACTTGCCTCAAAGAGGCTGAGGTTCCGGGCAGGGAGAGTAAAGGGAGCTCAGTGCAGCCTCAGGAGGGGATCCGTGCAGGGCTGTGGCCTTGTGAGAGTGACGACAGGCAAGGGTGGAAGGGGCATGCAAGGGAGAGCCCCGTACTGGGCTGCTGCTTCTCACAGGACAGATTGGGGAAGGGAGAGGGTAGGAGGCTGGGCTGCATGGACCTTAGGGACTAAGCCGGGAGTCTGCCTGAGGTTCAGGTGGCTGGAACTGGCCCATGCTGGAGAATCAGTGAGTCACAGCCAGGCCTGGGACGCCTTAGCCAGGGCCCTAGAGAACAGCAGTGGGGGTTATAGAAGCAGGAGCAAAACTGCATAGCTCTAAGACACTGTGTGGTAGCACTTGTAGGCCATTTGTTTATTCACCCATCCATCTACCCACCCACCCATCCGTCCACCTCTCATCCACTCAGCCATCTATTCACTCACCCACCAGCCCATCTATCCTCCTAACACACATTCATAGGCTTTCTTTCTTTCTTTCTTTCTTTGTTTCTTTCTTTCTTTGTTTCTTTCTTTGGTACAGGGTCTGACTATGTACCTTGGACTTATAGTGATCCTCCCATTTTCAGCCTCCCCTGGGCTGGGATTACAGGTGTGTACCATGTCTGGGGGTGGGGCCAGCATTGCATGTACTGTGGATGGATCTGCCGTCCCTAAGCTTGCCTAAGCAGCTACTTAGTCTGCTGAGCTGTATTGTCAGCCCAAATATTGTGCTTGGTGTCTTAGTCACTTTCTTTATCTGCAACGTTTTTGTTTTTTTTTTTTGTGATACTGGGGATCAACCTTGGTACCAGGTGCTTGCTAGGCAGGTGCTTATGCCACTGAACTCTCTCCCCAGTTATCAACACAGGCTTCTTTCTGTGAGAGGCCGTGGGCATACAATGGTGAATAAAGTTGGTGAGGTTCCTGGCCTTATGCAGGCTTCCATGCAGCGGAAGACACTAGTCCAGAATGCATTTCTTTCTTTCTTTCTTTCTTTCTTTCTTTCTTTCTTTCTTTCTTTCTTTCTTTCTTTCTTTCTTTCTTTTTTTCTCTTTCTTTCTTTCTTTTTTTTTTGAGACAGGGTCTCACTATGCAGTTCAGGCTGGCCTTGAGCCCACTTTTGTAGCCTAGGCTGGTCTCGAACTTGCCCTGATCCTCCTGCCTCAGCCTCTCGAGTGCTGGGATTATAGGCATGCGCCACCACATCCAGCTCAGAATGCATTTTGAGGCAGCCAGGGCTGGCCAGGTAGGGTTGGTAGCGGGGTTGGGAGGTAGGGGCTAGAGGAGTGGCGCAGCTGGAATCTGGGTCCAGCAAGAAGCTGTAGGTGTTTGAAGGAAATGCTGAGTGTGGAGGGGGCTAGGAAGGGCACTTGTGACCCTGGGGAGAGTCAGCAGTCCTGGGGGGGCAGCCCCCCCCAGAGCTGGTGCTGGACTGGACCTGGGACACAGATAGGGGGCGATGGCTGATCTTTGGTTTAAGGCTTAGGGCCCAAGAGGATGAAGGAGTGGGACTGGAGAGACTTCTGCATTGCCATTGAACTGTGGAGCACAGAGGCCGGGGCTAAGCAAAGTTGCTGCACAGAGGTGGGCAGTGGGGCCTCAGCTCTCCACGAAGGTGAATTTGTGTTCAGTGCTATTTCCTTCAGGGTGAATGGAGATCACGAGGCTAGGGACTAGAACTGGGCCTTGGGTATGCCGGTGCACGCCTGCAACCACAGCATGTGGGCGGCTGAGGCAGAATTGCTACAAGTCCAAGGCCAGCATGGACTAGTGGGGCCCCTCTCAAAACACCAAGAAAGAAAGAAAGGAAAAAAAAAAAAAAAAGAATTGGAATTTGAGGTGACTCTGGAGGGGCAGGACAAAGGTGACTGGAGGATAACAGGGATCCCTGCAGTGTACAGGCCTGGGACAGGGCTAAAGATTTTAGTAACGCTCTGGGCAACTCTGTTCTTTTATGATCTTCCCTAACCCCGGATATTCTATAGGCCCAGACCTCCATCTGTAAAAGGCAGGTGGTGGCGCTCTCAGAGTTCTGTCATGAGAATGAAATCCACTGTGTAACCATGGTGAGGATTAAATCCCAACCCCAAGCGCCTCCCTGGAGGACTAGGGGATCTCCATAGTCCTCATCTCCCACCCTTCATCCCCACAGCCTGTGCTGCACTGCCCTGGTTCAGCTGGGGATCAGCTGTGCAAAAGCCCAGCACCTCTGCACTTGAGGTGTAATTATAGTCAAGATGTGGTAGCTGATGCTGACAATCGTCATGACATGTGGCCTGGGGTCACTAGCCTCATCAAGGACAGGGAGAGCCGTGCCTCTATAGCACTGTCTTCCCAAGGTGGCAAATATTGGTGGGAATCAGCTGGCTGGCTCAGAAGGGCCTAAGATGTGGTCAGGGGGTCGGGAAGATCACCTTGACCCTGCCCTTAGCTGTGTGACTCCAGAAAACACCTTAACCTCTCTGTCCTATTTCCTCACCTGAATGATATAGTTAGTGCTCTGTGGTTTACAGTGCTGTCCCCAGCTATCATGTGGAGCTCCTATAGGCCACAAGCAGAATGCCCATTGTGAACACTGGATCAAGGAGTTGATGTTGTAGTACCTCAGTTTCCCCCTTGGGGAAGGGTATTAATTGAACCTACTTCCTGGGGATTGGTAGTTAAGCCACACCACGGGGAAAGCCATTCAGCCCTGCTGGACAGTTGGGCTGCTTATTACCAAAGTGGGGACTCTGGCGAGCAAAGGAGGCTCCTGTGGCCTAGGAGGCTGTGTGACACCTCACAGTGCCGCAGGCAGCAGCCTACCTGAGGTACAAATGATTACATTTAAGAAATTTATTACAGTAAAAAACACATTGCCATGAATCCCCTCAAAATCTTCTCCTCCCTCTGTTCTTACCGTTTTCTGCAGCAGCTCTGGAGTCCTCTTTCCTGAGGGTCTTTAGTTGCACTGTTTTGGTTTCCCAAGTGTCCCAAAGTGATGCAAAACATTTCTTTTTAATAGTCATTGTGACTTTGGAGGCAGAGCCAGAAGTCGCTTGGTGCCAGATCTGGTGAACAAAGCAGATGAGGACACAGCATCATGCATTTATTTGGTCAAAATTGCTGTAAACATTTTGTATGGGTTCGGGACCTTAAGGAAGCTTCAGAAAGATATTCAGGAAGGAGGACTTCCAGAATTGCTTCAGAAAGTCGCAGGAGCTGGGCATGGTGGCACATGCCTGTAATCCCAGCACTTGGGAGGCTGAGGCAGGAGGATCAGTGAAAGTTCGAGACCAGCCTGGGCTACAAAAGTGAGTTCAAGGCCAGCCTGAATTACATAGCAAGACCCTGTCTCAAAAAGACAAAAAAAAAAAAAAAAAAAAAAAAAAAAAAAAAAAAAAAAAAAAAAAAAAAAAAAAAAAAAAAAAAAAAAAAAAAAAAAAAAAAAAAAAAGTCGCAGGAACAGTGGCATAAGGGAAAGAAGAGCAGGGGAAGATTTTTTGAGAAAATTCATGGCAAGGTGTCTTTTTCATTTGCATTAAAAATTTACCCTAGTGTTTGGTCTGCCTCACAGAACAGGAAGGCACTTCTGGAGGCTTCTACTCTACCCAGCTTCTTCCCTTTGCAGAGGGAAAGGAAGGGCCTTGGGCCACAGCTCCTCCGTGCTGACCTCGTTCTCTTCTCTGGACCCTGCTCCCAGGGGAGGAGGAGCCTGGTCTCAGAGGCTGGCCCTGGTGTGAGTATGGAGAAAGATGGAGTTCAGCTCCTTGTCTTGATGCCTGTGCATCAGGAGTGTTTAGGAGATGGTGGCTTTGTCACGTGGGTGGCCTTGCATGTGTTAGGTTATGGGGAGAGTGGAGGACAAGGCCGCGTGTGCGTGTGGCTACAGGGTGTGTGCCATGTGACCTTATCCCTGGAAACTGAGCTCTCAAAAGGAAATTTGCAAGGGAGAAGACCGGAGCCAGAGCTGCTTCCTGGGTCTCTCTCTTCCCACCCAACGGTGCATCCTCTTGCCTACCCAGGGAGAATAACAAGGGGCCTAGTCTCCTTCGCAAACAGAGCTGCTGTCCTACGTTCTTGGCCGCCTCCTCCCCAAGCGGACTGGCTCCTCCCTGCTTCCAGAAGCCGGCAGCCATGGTCAGGAGCGGGGAGGCTGTTGGGTGCTCTCGGGCTTGGTGGGAGAGCTGGCACCAGGTGGTCACAGGCACGACTGGCACCTGGGCCCCTGCCACCGGGGGGCCCAGGTAGATCTAGCACCTGCTGATTTCTCTGACCCCTTGCCATCCAGCCAGGCCCAGGGCCACAGAGAAGTGACAGCTCACCACTGAGAGGCTACGAGGCTTTCTTTGGCACCCAGAGCACCGCATTAAGAACTTTTGTCAGTAATTTGTCACCTTGATTTCTCTCCAGCTGTTTGGTAATTCATGTTGAATCCCAAATGGGTATGTGTGCAGCTCCTGGCAGCTTCTGAAGAATAGAAGGCAAACAGAATCAAAGTGTTCCTGAAGTTTCTTCGATCAAATAGCCTTTTTTTCTGTGTAATTTTAAAATAACTCATGCCAGATTTAGCACAAACGCCATTCAGAAGGAGCGTGGCAGCACAAGGTGACAACTTTGTTTCTGAATAATGCATTATTTATTCAGTGCCAGTCTTGACCCTGCAGGTGTCACTGGAACACACACGTGGAGCTTAGGGATGAGGGACAGCGGCCTAGGCTCCGGTGGCCTCTGCAAGGAGGAAGACTAAGAATGTCAGGGTGAGGGTCTCTCCCAGCTTGGAATACGGAGGAGAGCGTTTGTGAGTCTGTGGGGCAGGCACTGTTCTAGAACCTTCTGCGGGTGGTGACGTTTGCTTCCTCCACAACCCAGGAGGCACGTGCCATTATGTTCATAAATAACCACATGCGATCCTGGGTGGTAGGGACTTCACCGAAGACTTGAACCAGAGCCTCCCGTGTGGAGTCCAGAGCGTTTCTAGGTACTGGATCTGGTGGCCCGAGGGGTGGCAGGTCTCCATGCTGGCCCTAGGGAGCTTGTGTCATAGTCACATCCCCAGGTCTCTGCCCTCTTTGTGGAATCTGGGCTGGCCCTGTGCTGCCAAAGTAAGTGTGGCAGTTGACTTCCGAAGCCAGACCATACCCTTCTTGCAGCTTCCCCATCTGAGAATGCTCACTCAGGGAGACCCAGCTGCGGGTGGCAAGACTCACCTCTCCACCCCACCATGCTGCAAGCATACCCAAGCTGCTGGCAGAAGGGGTCCACTTGCTCTCTTCCCAGACTCTGTGCTCTACCTCTGGGACCTCAGGTTCTGAAAACATGTGGCATTTGTCTCTCTGTGCCTGGTTTTTCCCCCTCGCATAGCATCCTCTAATTCCCTGTGTACTGCCTCCACTGACAGGAGTTCCTTCTTTTTTTTTTTTTTTTTGGTCTTTTTGAGACAGGATATTGCAGTCAGGCTGGCCTTGAGCTCACTTTTGTAGCCCAGGCTGGTCTCGAATTCACACTGATCCTCCTGCCTCAGCCTCCCAAGTGCTGCTGGGATTACAGGCGTGCGCCACCACGCCCGGCTAGGAGCCCCTTCTTTTTAGGATTATCCATTGTCTACTTTCATTCATGAAACTTGAGACAGTTTCAGAGATATTAGCTAGAAGGCTGAGGTCACGCAGCCAGCAAGTGGGAAGCCCGGGCTTCAAGCCCTAGGAATCCTATCCAATGCTAGGCCTCACACTCTTGCACATTGCTCTGCTCTGCGACTAGGTATGGGCCCTCAGGAGCCCTTGCTGGATGGACTTGAATCTGGGGGATTTGCTTCGGGAAGTCTTATGTGGCTTGGAGAACCTATTCTGAGAGATTTGTAGCAGACATCTTTTGGGGACGTGCAGGCTGGGCTTTTTATTTTTTTTGTTTCTTTTTGAGGTACTGAGTGTTGAAGTCCAGGACCTCCCCTCTGATCTATATCCCCAGCCCTTTTTTTATTTTCTAAATTTGAGGTAGGGTCTTGCTAGGTCACTAAGTTGCCCAGTCTGGCCTAGAACTTGTGACTCTCCTGTCTGAGCCTCTGAGAGTGATGGAATGACAGGCACGGGCCACTGCCCCCAAGCTGCCAGTGGGGTCTGGATTGACGGCATCAGATCCTAAGACTCAGAGCATCCATGCAGAGCAGTTCACCTGCTAGCTTGGGGCAGATCTGCTGGAAACACGGCCAGGCTCAGAAATGTCACACAGAGCATATTCCTCCTGTCTTCCCTGCATTGTCCCTGCTCGGTTTTGCTAGTATGTATGACATGTATATGGGGTTGCTTTAGATCTCCTGTCCTTAGTACAAAAGAGACAGGAAGGGGAACCAGAGTCATATAAGATTAGAAGATGTGTATGAGGGTTGGGTAGAAGGCCGAGGCTTTGAGTGAAGACGTGCAGGACTAGTTTGCCATGGCTCCGCCTCCATCCAGGAAAGCCGCTCACCTCCAGTTACCGCCGCTGTGACTTCTTTCTTTCCCTCTGCCCTACCTCTCCACATCCAAAAGCTGGGCCTCAGGGCCCGAGGAGCACCCAGGATGAGCAACAAGGTGACCGATGTGGCTCAGGAAACAGCATTAGGGTGTGCTGAGAGGCACAAGATCCCCTCCCCCCTGAGGAGAAACACCAGTCTGGGGGCGGGATCCTCCCTTTCTCAGCCTCCAGCCTCCCGGGCTGGTCTCCCAGGGGAGAGAGTTTCCCACACAGACACCAGTCTACTAAGTGCCACTGACCACTTTCTATGCACCCACATACCATAGGTACTTCAGAAAAAAAAGAAACTTACTAGTTTTCTTTAAATTGAATTTCAATAGCTGTGGCTGTCCAGGGTCTGAGCGGGGAATGTTGCCACCTATGAGAGCACTAATGACTCTCCTCAGGTCACCTGAGGAAGCCAGTGAGGAGCAGACAGTGATATCCAGGACTGTCCCTAAGCTCTCTCTCCTCCATCTACACTCTGTCATATTTCGACGCTCATAGTCCTGCCCAGCCCAATTGGGGCTTGCCCTTCAAGCCCAGCTCCAAGGTTTTCCTGGCCCTGGAAATCTTTCCCTACTACTTTTATTGATATTGCTCAATTCTTCCTCTTTATATCTACTGTAATAGGTGCCATTTTAAGCAGGAAGCACTTAGTGTGGCCTGTGCCATACTCATCCTGGGGCACCATGCCCTCCTTTGCCAGGGACATTATACTCCCAGGAGCCAATGACTACAAGGTCCTTGTATGGGGTGTGTGTGGGAAGGGCCATTTGGTGGGGACATCACATGTCATCCTTCATGCTGCTGAGGACTAAGGCAGTGCCTGGGTTGCATTATTGAGAGGACCTGAATGCCTTATGGCTGCTTCCTGTAAATATTTCACTCCAAAGCTCACACTGTACCATCAGAGCAAATCGTTTGTATACAAGCAGTTACACGGCTTGGTTCACCTCTTTTGTGCAATGTACAAAAAAAATTCTGATGTAACAAAAAGAATTCACAGAATCGAATACATTGTGTGTAAAGGTTGGGTTGTTTAGAGTTAGAGTTACAGATGTCAGACTGGGAAAGCCCTTGAGATGTATTAAACTTGTTGTGTGTGTTCCTTATTCTTTTATTTATCCACTTAACAAAACTGGACCAGGTATCAGTCATGTGCTAGACCTTAGTATACCGGGGGGGGGGGGGAGAGAAGGAAAAAAAAAAAAAAAACTCATCACGTTTATGATTTGGGAGAGGCTCCTTGCGCAGGAGGATGGCACGAATACCAAGACACTAATTGCAGCCCAGCACAAGCGCAAGGCAGGTATGCCGCCAGTGTGAGAACCAGGGAGAGGGTGTGACTCTGCCTAAGTGCTGTGCCGGAAAAGGTAATGCAAAAGAGATGACCTTTGAGTGAAGCTTTGAAAATGAGCCAGGCTTGTCAGAGAAAGGGCATTTCAGGCTAACCAATGAGAAGAAGCGAGACCAAGAGGCTTGAGCCTGTGTGTGTTGGAAGGGCTCAGTCACCAGGGCTGGTCATAGTGTGCGGTATCTACAGAGAGGGACAGGAGGTAGATCTGGGACAAGAGGAATGGCAGGACTAGACAGGGCCTTACACGACTAACAGAGGGGGCTGGTGGAAATCTGTAATCAGGACAGTGTAGCAGAAATGGTTATCTACTCCAATGTCTCTTTCCTTTTCCTTCTTACAAAACTGTGCAGGGCCTTTTACTTTTTGGAAGGAAAAGATTAGTTTCCTCAACTTACCATGTACCCAAGAGGTAGCCATATGAATAAGCAAGCTGTAGTGTGGAATTCTGGGAAGGTCACGGAAAGGGGAGACTGGCTACAGAGGAGAGATCCCTTTTTGCCTCTCTACATTTCCTCTTAGTTAGCTTGCAACTGGGACATGATGGTTAGAGTTCTTGTGACCCTTTGGACTGAAAATGCTTGAAAAAAAGTGGAACCACTATGTCTTTTTTTAAAATATGAGAAACAAGTGTTCATTGTTGTTTTGCACTTTTGTAATATTCAATTAAATTTATTTGCAATTCATACAAGAAATCAAAGCCTCTCTGATTTGTTTTCATTTTTATTTTATTTTTTGTGGTACTGGGGACTGCCTCTCTGATTTATATTATAAATTTTTTTTTTTTTTTTTTCAGCAGGCCTCAAACTCAGGACCTCTCACTTGCTGGGCAGGCACTGTGCTGCTGAGCTATACCCTCCCTCCCCTGCTGTAAAGAACTCTCTGATAATGTCAAGGTCTGGATGTCTCCTGTATCTCCTTATGTCCTTTTTATTTTTCTTTCTTGTTTTTTAGTTATTTGGTCTCACCTCCTGGTTTTCTTGGTAATTTGCTACTGATAGTTAGACATTGTATAAAACAGCATGGCATAGCATAGTAACTATAAGCCATGTATAGCTATGTTTAGGTAAAGTAACATGAAATTAAAAATCCAGTTCCCCAGTGTATTCCAAGCACTCAGAACTGCCATGTGGCTAGAACTGACTTGCTGGTCAGTCATAGAACACTGCAAAAAATGGATGCTGCTGTGTAGAGATTATTTGAGAAACTGATGATGTAATTTCCCCTGGAGAGGAAAACATTTCTGACCAGCAGTAGGCTGGGAATGCTTTTGGATCAATAGGCCTCCATTTCAGCTGTTTCTGTCTGGCCTTATGAGACTGGTGAATGTTCTGTTCCATTTCTCAAATTTTAGACTGTTGCTTAGAAAAGGATAAAGCTGGGAAGGGTGGCTGGACGTCAGGCTGCTCTTCCTAGCTCTCTTTTCTCTGGGGTCTCGGCTCTTCGTACTTTTGGCCCTAGTAGCTCTCCAATAACTTCAAATGGATTTTTGAACTGCAATGTGTTTGGTCCAATTTTCTGGGTTTTACTAGCTGGAGGCTTGGTCTGACGCAAGCTAGTCAGTCCCAGCTGGCACCTGAAGTCACACCTTTGGCCCTGGGGAACTGCAGAGGACAACTGGCAAGATAGTCCAGGAGAAAGCAAATGAGAGCTTGAACTAAGGCCAGGGAGGGAGAGATGACACAGACTGAGGAAATCTGGGCAGTGAGCTCGGCTCTGTCTAGGGCTGGATGTGGGGTGGAAGAGCAAAGGGCCAGAGGAGGAATTCAAGCGCGACCCTTGGGCCATGGCTCCAGGTGTCTCGTGCAGTAGTGAGGAGCCACTTTTAAATCAGCTACAGAAGTGAGGCCTGGGGAGAACCTTGATGGCTTTTATGGTTTGTGTCTAGTTGTCTTTCCAAAACCTCATGCTGTCATGGGGTGGGGACTTCTAGAGTTTGAGACTAACTCATCATCCACTGGGATTATGTATGTCAGTACTGCTGGGATCATGGGTGTGGTCTGAGGGTCTGAGGCGGATATCCTGAGGTAGAGAGCCTGACTGTAATATAAGGGAGACTGAAAGATAGACTGTCTCTGTTGTCCTGGTTGCCTCTGTCGACATTCGTTACTGTCCTGCTGCTGCTGCTGCCGTGAACTGGACGCTTTCTGCCCTGTGCTACTCAGCCTTGGGCCAGCCGAACATGGACTGAAACCTCCAGTGACTATGAGTGGAATAGACCTTTCCTTCCTTCATTTTGGGTGTTGGGTATTTGTCCCAGCAATGAGAGAAGAGTAACTAAGACAGCTTTGGAGATGGTTGCATCGAATGTGCTGTGTGTATAACGTCATAGCTGAAGATACTGGCTGCAACAGCTGCTACGCCCCGTGCTCTGTGTGGAACCCCAGCACCTCCTCAGGTAGTTCAGTACCACGGCTTTACTGTGATTCTGGCTGATTCCCAGCTGCTGCAAACCTTCCTCTTCCTCCTCCTCTGCTTCCTCCTTCTCTCCCTGTTCCTCCAGCTGCTCCTCCTTCATTCTCTTCCACTTCTTCCTCCTCTGCCTTCTTTCTTCCTTTTTTTCTTCTTCTCCTTCCCCCTATTCCTTCTTTCTTTCTTTTCCAGCCTTCTGGAAAATTCTCATACTCTGTGAAAAAAAAAATTCTATTTTTCTGGAGTCCACTTCTGTTGCTTACAACCCAGAATTCTAATGCATGAAGCAGTGCGTACTGAAAATGTCTAATGTGTACAGTGCAGAATAATTCCTTGCCATGGCTTGAGTTTCTTAATATAAAGTTGGTGAGTGCACTTGTCCTATTTTTCAGTTATTCTCAGAAGTCATAAGGCAAATCCCGAATAGAGATGGGGGATGCAATGGAATGGCTATTTCAGAACCTTTATTTGTTTATTCGCTCATTTTTATGGCCGGCTCAGCCCGCCCCAAGGGCAGGGCTGGCATAGCATGTGGTGCCCGGGATCGAACCGTGGTCTCTGAAGCCACCCAAGCTTTCCCAAGCAGGCGTTTTAGACCACTGAGCCATCCTGCCGGGCTGGAATGGCTATTTCAAACATAGATGTCTCTGGCTCTGTTGAAGCCATCAGAATGGGTGACATTTCCCAGGCATGGTATAGACTGAGAAAGAGAGTACTTGGGTATTTTTCACTCAGTCCATCTTCTTGCCCAATCAAGGCGACATTTTCATTTCTAGAGATGCTGACTCAGTTCCAGGGCGCAGTGTGTTCTTCCTCCAGGCGGCTGCTGTGGGGCAGGGAGCTGGGAGCAGCCATGTCTGCAGGCCTGATGGGCCTTTTCTCTCCTATGGATGCCTTCTCAACCTTTGAGCCAGCACGCTGCTCACTGCAAGGCTCAGAGGCAGCCTGCAGCGAGACCATTTGGCTTCCCTGTGTGAGCTAGAGGCCCTGACTAGGGAGCCCCTCCATCTGTGTGACCCTAGAAGCCCTGAAGAGGAGCAACAGGAAGGATGCCTGACGCCTGGGCTTCTGCTTCCTGGAGCTGAACCAAGGCACGTTCCAGGGGGCCTGCTGCCCAATTCTGCCAAGTGCACTTTTCTCTGGGGGCCCTGGGGAGTCAGGAGGTTAAGTGACTTGATTTGCACTTTGGAAATGTGACTACAAGGAAAGACAAATGGGAGGCAAGAGATGGTGGGTTGTGGGTGGTGAGGGTCCCCTGTGAGGGATGCCACGGTGTGGAGGGTGTGGAGGATACTCGCTTGACAGTGTGAGTTCCTGGTCTGAGCTGGCCTCTGTCTGAGTCCCTGCCCCCACTCCTGACTTCATGAGATTGATGGCCATATGTCCTGCGTTCAGGGTGCGTCTCCCTACTTCTCAGTCCTTGGGTCCTGCTGGCTGGGGCTATTCTCCTTCAGTGTCCTTATCCGTGAGATGAAGGAGATTGAACCAAGTTCCGGGACCGCTTGCAGTCGGTGTGTACAGAGATCACTGAGACTCAGAGCTCCAAGAACGCAAAGACTGGGAGGTTGTGCCGGACTCTGCAGCCAGAGATGTCGGGAACATTGTAGAGAGTGGGGCCAGGAGGCGTGGAGGGTTGCGGAGACTGAGGTGCCAATGCATGGATGCTTGCGGAAGGGGAAAGGTGCAGCATGGAGCTGGTGTTGGGGAGCCCGGCAGGCCCGTTCTTTCTGGCATGGAAATCCTCCATTCATTTTCAGCCTTTTAGAAGGCTGAAGAGAAAGATCTCCTGAGATGAATAAGCAAGGACTTGCATCATTCTGCTGGAGAACTGGCCCAGGGCCTCTAGGAAGATCTGCTAACTGGGATCTGGGGCTCGGTCGGTCTCCCAGGTTGATTTGTGAGTCACGGGAGGATGGGCACATCTGTCTTCCACATCTGCCAGGTGCCTCAAGCAGAGTTCTGTACCCGGAAGGTGTTTGGTAAATGCTCAGCAGGGACCCAGCAATCAGCCAAACAACCTTGCAGTGTTCTCTTCAGTGTGCTCGGCGGGGGGAGAACGTTGGGTAACTTTCCAAAGCTTTGGCCGCCTGGCGAGGCTCAGGGTGAACCTCTAGGCATAAATTGCTCGCCTCTGTGCAGTGTGCCAAGTCCAGGGCACTGAGCGGTGAGAGAAAGGAGTGACTTGCGCCATGGCCCCTCCTGCAGCCAGAGCACAAACTTGCTTTGTGTGAGCACGGAGAAGACCCAACCTTAGGAACATTTCCGAAGAGAAATATTTTGTCAGGCCTGCTGGAGCTGTGGCTATAGCCAGCCCTTGATGCCACAGCTATCAGCTCAGGGCTGAGCGGTGACATTTCCCGACATGACACCACCTGTGGTCATCAGTTGTCATCATTCTCTGGGAAACTGAGTTCCCGAGAAGGAAGAGGACGCCCAGAGCCAGCCCCTCAGAGCCCTGGGGATGTCCTCTTCCTGTCACAGGGTCACTGCATTCAGGCCTGGATTCCCATCCCTCCATTGTCCCCATTTTTAACTGAAGGCCCAGGCAGGGGACACCAGCTGCCTCAGCCCCTCCATGGGCAAAGCAAATGAGCTCTACTTCGTTTCTGAACAATGAGAACTCATCCTCTGTTGAGAAAACCCAGGACTTCTCATCCTTTGGGAATGAGACTTCGGAGTGGGGAGCACAGGCCATGCCGGGTGCTCTGTGGGACCCTGTGCTTGGGATCACCAGCAGCTGTACATAGGGGTCACAGGCAGGATAGATGGGGTGCAATGTCCTGTGGATGTGGATTCGGGAAACACTAACTGACAGAGGAAACTGGGACCAGAATGTGTTAGCAAATCGTGATGGACCATCGAGCCACTTACCCTCAAGTCAGGACTCCCTCGAGCTTCAGGCTGCAGCTGCCCTTTAGATTCTTCCCATCCCATTTGGGCTTCATCCGTCTTGGGCTGCTTTTCTCTGGTCAGCAATAACTGCTGCTCCCACCTTTCAGGCTACAAAATCTCCACCCTGGGACAGCAACTTCCTGACAATCTCTGGGCTCCAGCCCATCCACCAGAAGCCTCTTGGTGTATTTTTAGGGACCAAGAAATCCCTGTCAGAGATTCTGTCAGCAACTGTGCCCAAGGGTAGGTTCTTGTACAGTGGCCCTGCTGTGCTTACTCAGTACTGCCTGAGGAGGGTTCTGGTGGGTTAGGGTGGCTGGTAGGGCCCTTGTGAGGTTGGGACTCCCCCAACACGGTGGCAGCCAAGCCCCTAGCCTCACCTGGGAGAGTTAAGCTAAATAGTATCTCTTCCTGCCCCCAGCCATGCAGGTCCTATACTGATTCCTGCCAGCAGCTACCTGGGTATGAACAGAGACAGTGGGGGTAGAAGGAAGAGTGTGGAGAAGAGTTCTGGTGTTCTGCCACCTCAGGCCACACCTGTACCTCCCAGCCCTGTTGCTATAGCTTTGTAGTGTTGGCCCTGCCATGCCAGGGTGGAATGCGAGCCCCTGGGCACTGTGCAGAATCAAGGGATAGACCAAGCACAGTGTGAGGACTGCTGGAGCGGCCTCTGCCCCAGGTACCTGATCTTTTAAGGGTGGACATGGAGGGGGACAGTGATGTCCAGCTGTCCAGCAGGGAAAGATGGGACAAAGGCTGAGGCAGGAGACGTCTATTATCTTTCTGTCCAGCTTTCATTTCTTCCTTCAGGGACTGGCCTGCCTGCTCCATGCTACCTTTGCCCAAGGTCATGATGTGTCCTTCCAGGCAGAGAAGGGTGGCTTTCCCTTGTTGGTGGAAAGAAAACCCTGAGATGTGTTGCCAGTTCTTTCCTCTTCCCTTCAGGACAAGCTGTCTGCTGGGAGCTCAGAGGCTGCTCCCCAGGGGCCGCAGGTTCTCAGGCCAGCTCTGCTGGCTGCAGCTGTTCCTACTTCAGGCTTCTGCATTTGGAAGCAAATTTTCCTCTAAAAGCTTCACCCATAATGTAGGTGCTCTTTGAATGTCTGTACCTTTGGATCTATCTGCCTTAATCCTTTGTCTCATTCTCTGTTGATTTGGAGCTCTATTATGAAAGATTAATATGTTAAAAGTGGTGGGGATGTTTGATCAGAGCTGGGTCTCTGTATTGTGTCACCTGGGACTTTGAGTTCTGAGATAGAAAGAGATCATATTTGCTGGGAGCAGGATGATCTGGAGGCTGTGCCCTGAGAGAGTGCTGGAGACCTTGTGTGCTGGGCACCTATACTGCCCTGGCACCTTCCTCGCCACCACACTGGGGTGCTCAACTTTGTCTGGGGTGCGGGCGGGGTGTTCTATGGCAACTTCAGCTTTTTGATCAGGTCTTGAGGAATACATACAATTTTCAGGCTGAGAGTGACATGAGGTTCCAGATAAAGAGGAGGAGCATGGGAGGAGCTTTAAAAAAAAAAAAAAAGCCCCAGGAATGTTTAGAGGAGTCTGGTATAATTGACTCTATTATTCCTGCAGGAATAGTGAGCACGGGCCATCTTCGAACAGGTACTCAATGTCCAGTAGAGGGGCTTTGATTTCATCGTGTGGGAGCAGGCAGGCTCTGAACAATGGAAAGTAGGGTGACAGACAAGAGGCTGCTGCACGGGGGACCTGGGATGCTTCCTTCTCAGCGCTGCCACCTCCCTGCCCCCTCTCCCACTCTTCTGAGAGAATCACACCTTCCCTTTGGCACAACAGAAAAAGCGGAGCCACTGTAGTCCCTGCTCCCACCTTTTAGAAGAGTGACATGTGACCACAGCACGCCTGTAACCCTATCACGCACTTTTCTTTTTTAACCTCACAACACGCAGTACACAGTACCCAAGCCCTCACACCCCTGCCTCACTCGGCTTTGCTTTTCATGTCTGCATTTCACACCATGTGTGAACCATCCACAATATGTTCAGCCAATTACCTAATGCTAGATATTCAGATTGCTTTGAACTTTTAGTAGTACTTAAGAAGATGAAATAAATGTCTTAGAATTCACTAATATGTATTTTCTTTAACATTTTTTCTTCCGTAGAACAGATGTTGAAAAAGTAATATTCCTGGATTAAAGAGCAAGCCTTTTAAAATTTTAATGGATATTTCCAAAGTGCATTGTAAAAGTACTGAAGCAGTGAATTCCCACCGCTGTGTGCTATTTGATGGCCAAAACTGAGAGTTCTGGGACCAAGCACGCCCATTAGCTGGGCCTCTTATGCTTTCCCAGTTGAAGTATGGATGGTACAACCACCTCAGGGTGTCGTGAAGCATGAAGATAAAGCGGCACTCAGAAGTCCTGGGCCTGAAGAGCTCCCCAGGAGGAGCACACGCAGGGCAGATGCTTTCCTATTCATGCCTGGAAACTCCTTCAACCACATTCACCCAGTAATGTTCCTATCAGCAAAAATTCAGAACCAGGGCTGGAGAGATAGCTTGGTGGTCTAAGTGCCTGCCCGGCAAGCACAGGGTCCCAAATTTGATCCCCAGCACTGTGTGCTGTGCTGGCCCTGAAACCCTGGATGCTCTGTGCCAACCCTGAAACCAGATGTGGTGGTACATGCCTGCAATTCCAGCGCTGGGGAGGCTGAGACAGGAGGTCACTATCACTCTGAACTGCATAGTGAGACTCAATATCAATCAATCAATAAATAAATAAAATAAAAAAAATCCAGAACCAACAGTGCTCTGTACAGGATGCTGGGTATATAAAGTGTGACATCATCATATAATGGCAGTAAAAATTAATAGCCACACACTCTTATATATAATGTATATATCACATAACAGGTATCACACATGGTACATGCATGTGTATAACTCATTGAAAAAAATCAAGACAGTTATTTACTATTAATTATGAGTAAAACACTATTATACCAGGGATTGAACTCAGGACCTTCCACTTGCCAGGCAAGCACTTATTCCACTGAGGCATCTCCCTGGCTATGAGTAAAACTTATGTAGGACAAAACATACTTTAAAAAAACCAAGGCCACAGTAGCCAAAGGCTGGCCTTAGATGGAGGAGAAAGACAGAAACAATTAGTGAAGTATATGTTATTGTTAGTTCTCTGTTTTTTTGAAATAGTTCACATCCACCAACAGGTGAACAAATAAAGACAGTGTGGTACGCGTACAAGCAGAGGCCTATTGTACCAGAGAGATCAATCAACTTCAGTCACTGGGAGAACATGGGTGTACCTGGAGACTATAATATCAACTGAAGTAGATCAGACACAAGCTTACCTACCCTGTGCTTTCTCTTCTGTGAGAAAATCAAAGAATAAATAAAGAACAAAATAAGAAAGGTAGACAACATATGTTAGTCAAATCCGGAATAAAAAATAAATGGCATTCAATTAACTCGTTAATTAAAAGAGGGCTACTTATAAGAGTGTGTCAAGAATCCAGGCATATGTAAGGAAAAGAAAATGGAAAACAGTGGGGAAATGCCAAGAAATAGGAGCTGAGCCTTCAGCCGTGGGAGGCCAGGGCTCTGCCAGCACCTCAGGGCCTGGGCTGGGCCACATTCAGCAGGGGCCTTGGTGCTTTGTCCTGATGGGCCACAGGGATTCTGCGTTATGGCTGTGAATGACATCAAGACCCGTCATTCCACACGCCTGGGAATGATGCGGCTCTTTCTGCTTCACATATTTCATCCTTTGGGAAAAACCATTGTCTGGAAATTGCTATCCTGCCCTGGAAGGCTGCCCCAGCAGTTGGGGCGAATAGGTGCCACGCCGCAAGCACACGCTACAGTTTGAGTTCCAGCATAGGAGACCCCCCAGTAGGACAAGGAGGAGCGAAGAGCCCCGTTGCTGCCCTGAGCAAGGCACTCTCACCTCTACGTCACCTCCTCTGCCATCGCAGCCAGCTGGCAAAACAGGCCCAGGAAGGGCATGGCTGTAAGGGTGTGGCAGATTGGAATGGGGAAGACTGCCATCTGAAGGGATTATCAGGAACCTCTTCCAGGGGGGTGGCACTCCTGTGGGGACATCTGGTTCCTCTCTGAAGGCGTTCTGCCCCGGAACACTGAGCCTCCCTCCTGAGCTGACCAGGGGGGCCAGCACTCATTGATAAGAACTAAGCGTCCATGTGATCTGGTCCTGGCCATGTGGGTCTGGGTAGAAGCACAGATGCTGCAAACACCCAGTGTCCTGGGGCTGGAACAGAGCTGTCTCCGGAGTGTCTGTAATTGTTTAATGGCAGATGAAACATTGGCTCTCTCCAGCAGCAGAAGATGGTAAGCTGTGACTGTTATTATTTCTCATTTAGAAAATGAGCAAGTCATAAAGCCAGGGGCTACTTAGCTAATGGACACATAATTCACAGGTGCTCTCTAATGCATCTGGTCAGGGGCAGCAGAGCCAGCCCTGTCCTCTCCTCTCCTGGCTCTGGCTGACAGTTGGAACCGAAACTCACACAGTCAGAACTGCTTGGACAGTAGGATTCTGGCACCAGCACCAGGCGCTGGCCTGGGCCCTCAGAGCTTCTCACACCAGCAAATTCTTACTCCTCACAGGAAGGGGAAGGTGGTCCAGGTGGGAAGACTCATGTGTTGCTTGTCACTTCCGGCCTGCGGTCACATAGCGACCGCAGACAGAGGACCTCGCCTCCTGCTCTCTGACTCCTCTGTCTCTCTTTCTCAATAATGAAGAACCAGCTGGGTGGGTTGACTTGGTCTCCGAAGAGTCTTGATGATCTGCACTCCGTCTAGGACAGGCAGATTTCCCTTCCCAACTTCCCATTTTGAAATTCTCATTGTTGAGTTCCAAATCAAGTGGCTCCGCTATCTCTAGCGTTTCTCTTCCTCAGGTCCCTCTTGGGGCATCTCGGCTGGCACTGTGGGGGATGTGGTGTGCATAGTTGTGCCTCTCCACATCGCCTGAGAGTGCCTGAGTGCAGGGACCGAGGACACAAGAAGGGGAATGCGCAAGGGTTTGGGGGAGCTGGAGCCCTGCAGTGCTAATGGACAGCAGCTGTGGCTCTGCTCTGCATCTAACTGTGGTATGAAGAGAGAAAATTCAGGTCTGAGCTGCATGCACCTAGGATGGAGAGAAAGAGAAATGATAAGCCAAAGAAATAAGAAAAGATGAAAGATGCTGAGGCTTCTACATTACTTGTTCTGATTGAGGAGAGGCAGGGGACTATAATTTCTTGGTCATACAAGGGAGGGGGTTGTATGTCCCAAGTTTAGTTGCACTGAGCACAGGAAACGAATGAGACCGTGTGATTTGAGTTCCTTAGTTTTGAGTATTTGAGGTGGGCTTTGCTTAGTGCTCTACCCAGCCTCTGGGGGTGACTGCACACCCTATCGGACTCCAGGGAAAGGGGCTTTCTCTTTAACCAGTATGTACTCCATACATGTGAGTTTCCTATTTACCTTATTAGAGTTAGAGGTCATCATGTAGGTGTGAAATAGTTTGTTATACAGAATTTTAATCATATAATATTTGGAACAATGGAGTTTGCCTCTTCTCCCTCCTTTTTTGGTACTGGTATTGGATCGAATTCAGGATCTTGCACTTGCCAGGCAGGGCTTATATCACTGAGCTATGTTCCTGGTCCAACAGTAGAATTTGGTCTCCCAACCTAGCTGAGCACTTTGAATGTTTTCTTGCTAAGGGCCATCTCTTGCAATAGCTGTTTTGTTCTTCAAGTTTCTATCTCATTATTTATCTTTACACTAAAAAATGAAGGGAAGGATTAGGAATCGTTGCAAGCACCGTCTTCACCCTTATCAGAACCCTTTCAGGAGAATTCATTCTTTGCTCCAATCTCCAAGCCTACAGGAATCCTGAAAAAATCAGAGTTATTTCTTCCTTTTTAAGATGAGGAAACTGAGACCCCCAGTGGATAAGCGACTTCCATTCAAGTCTAAAACTAGGACTCAAAATCAGTTTCCCCAGCCTGGACCTTCTTCCAGGAAGCCAGAGGGACCTCCATGTCACACGCAGCACGTGTGGGTCACTAAGCCCCAGATGGCCACCGGGTGCATGAATGCCCCCAGGGGAGCTTGTCGGACACTTTCTGGAGTGCTGGTATCTTATCTCAGAGAGCTTGCTCATCTTTTGATGTCATGAAAAAAGTTTTCCTCCTCCCACCCCACCCTCTAGATTTGCATCATTAAAAGGCAAGTCAGGACAGAGGACGACAATCTGGATCATTTGAGCTTCGGTCTCTGAGCTGCATACTTGCTCTGAGACAGCATGGGAAGTTCACCCAGACAGCCCCTAAAGCCACCTAGCTTGAGCAAGTTAGTGTCTCTGAGCTTCCGTGTTTGTAAAATGCAGTTAGCAAAGCTCCCTTCTTAGAGCAATCCAATGATAGCGTGATTTGTTGAGCTGTAGACCTGAACAGTGCATTGACTCCCAGGACTACACCATGTATGAGGATGTTAATGAGTTGAGTCAACGAGCCAGCCCTCGAAGCATGGGTATAAATGTTGACTGAAAGATTGAAGGCAGAAGGCTTTGCTAATGGATGCACTGGATGCACCTGTATATTGTTGCAGGTGTGTTTCCTGGCAGGTGCACATCCCCCAACAGCTGGTGTGAGAGGCAGCTCTCAGCCTTTTCCTTTCTCTGGAGGGCTGGAGAGGCAAGAGGCTCTAGCCTTATTTGGCAGCTCAAATCTTGGGTCAGGGGAGCCCTGGGAGTAATTAAAACTCAGCACACATGTGCAACCCCAGAGCACCTTGTGGGTGTGCAGTGCCCCAGTGAGTGGGAAGCAGGTGATTGATGGGTGTAATAGGGCTTGGCAGCTCTGGGCTGGGCTTTGATTGCATTAGCTTTGGTGCCCCAGCCACCAGGCATTGATCCAGTTCACTTCCCACAGCAGGGGGTGGGCCTGCTCTGGCCCCAGGATGCTTCTGCCCGGTCACATCTGAGGGCCAGGGCGGGCATCACGAGGCAGGGTGTGTGGTGCTGAGGAGGACAGATGGGGTGCCATGGGGCAAGTGGACTTTTGGTACAAAATGGAGCGTCCCTCCCTGAGGCTGGACCCATCACAGTCTCTCTGTTCCATTTACTGTGCACTGGGGAGGGCAGTCACGGGCTAATTAGCATGGAGATTTCTGGAACCTGCTCATTTTTCTTTAAGACTTGTTTGTACTCACGTGCCTGGCTTGTTTATCTCTGCAGTTATGCAGCTACTAAATCTGTTTATTGTTTTCTTGGCCTTTTGCTCACTCAGGCAAATGGAGTTTGGATTAGCGGAGAGAACATTTGATTAGGAGCTCAGAAATCTAGCTCTGGGATCTTGGCAGCTCTACTCTTGAGGCAGATGTTTAGGGCCCTCATTGTGTGCAGCGGATCCAGCGCCATAGAAGATGTCAGAACAGCCTCTGCCCCTGGGGTGCCGCTGCTATGCTGTGCCTGGACCTACTAGGGAGCTGCACATCATGGGCTGGGACCACCTTCCCATCGGGTCATCATGGCCACTGGCCTCATCTGAGCCCTTGCAGAGCCCTTTAATGAGTTCTCATCCTTTGCTATGATCACTAAGCTGTGCAAGGATCCTGCAAATTAAGTGTTACTGCTTCTGTTTGGAGAAGAGGGATGTGAGGTCCCACAAGGGTGACTTCCACTCAAGCCTGAAAGTAGGACTCAAGATCAGTGCCCTCAGCCCAGACCTTCTTCCAGGAAGCCAGGGGACCCTCCACGGCAGAGCCCGTAACACTAGTGCTTCCGTGTCAGAGCACGGCAGGGCATGAGTACCTCTGGCGGCGCCCACAGAGGTGCCTGCCCATGCGGCTCACAGAGAGTATTCTGCCTTCTTCCATCCTTGTGTATTGAGTTTATAGTCTACCATTGAGATGTGGGGGTAATTTCCCATCTTTATTTAAAAATAGGACACTGATTACAATTCCTTTTACTTACTGAAGGATAAAGAACTTAAGAACAAAGACAGAAACTCAATTTCTTTTTTGAGTCTAGAGAAGTTGGTGATTAGGACAGAATGGGGCTGGCCACTGCTTCATTCTGCAGGTGACAGAGGGTACCTGTTGGCTTGCAGTGCTCCTAAAGCAGTGGTTCTCAACCTTTCTCATGCTGTGACCCTGCAGTACAGTTCCTCATGTGGCAGTGATCCCAAACCAAAAAGTAACTTTGGTGGCTACTTCAAAACTGTAATTTTGCTATAGTTATGATTCGGAATGTAAATACTTGATATGCATTATGTATTCATTCGACCCCCACCAGGGTCATGACCCACAGGTTGAGAACCGCTGTCCTAAAGGGACATTACACACACAGGGTGCTCAAGAAGTGAAGAAACAGTGTCTTAGTGCAGCCTAAAGGGAAAGTGTAAGTCCCAGACAGGCCCTAGACATCACCAGCTTGTCTCTTTATCTCTTGTCTGTCTGTCTGGCAGTCTGTTTATTATGGGGAAGGGAACAGAACGGTGGGGGAGGGGAGGGGATGGATAAAAAGGGAGGCGATGGAGGAAAGGTCCCTAGAGGCAGCCTGGTGAGTGCAGTGGTGGGCTGAGGGGCCTCTGAGTTTTCTCTGTGACTCTTCCACATGGAAGAGCACACTGACAGCTCAGAGCCCAGGACCAAGACACACAGGGCCTCAAGGTACAGCTGGAGCACTGGGCCCATGTTGTGGGCTGCAGGTGTCTTGCAAAGACCGTTTCTCACACAGTACCCATTGTCTGTGGGGTGGGAATGAACATCTTTCCAGGATTTCACTCCCTGAACTCCAGAGGAGAAACAAAACCTCAGGAAGGGCTGCTTATCATGAACTTCTGTCACGGTTAGTCAGCTTTCTGTCACTACAATAAAGGGCCTGAAATAGTTAACTTATAGTGAGGAAAGGTTTACTTTGGTTCTGAGTCATAGCTCGGGGTGTCACAGGGTTTGGGGGTCTGGAGAAGCTGAGAGTGTAAGGACATGCTGTGTCGTGCTGCTGCACATACAGAGGCTGGGGGAGACTGATGGCCAATGCCAGGTGAGTATGAAAGTGAGAGGACAGGGAATTCCCATCACTGGCATCTGCAGATTGGAAAAAACAATCTTAGGCTTCATCCCAGAGCATCTGGAGAGGGTGGGACTCTGCGATGGCAGGCGTCATGGCTGGGGGGGAACGAGGCCTGGAGGGCTTGGTTAGACGTGAGGAAGCCTCTGCTCTGCAGATACGATTCAAAAAAAAAAATCTTTTATTTATTTATTTGATACAGGGCCTTGCTACACAGCTCAGACTCATGATTCTTCTGTCTCAGCCTCCCCAGGGCTGGGACTACAGGCATGTGCCACCATGCCTAGACTCAGTGGCCAGGATTCTAGGGCCAGCATGGCATGTAGTACTGGGGATTGAACCTGGGCCCTTGCGCTTGCTGGGCAGGTGCTTAGACCACCGAGCCACCTCCCCAGCCCACAGATAAGATTCTCTTCCCTACCAGGATCAGTCCCCAAGTTCTCGCCACTTTCTGGAGCAGCTCCGGAAGTGCTCTTTCCCCAGTGTTTTTAGTGGCAACTTCATGGCTGCATCAGTGTCCTGAATTGATTCAGAACTTCAGGCTTGCCTGGACATTTTGATTTGAGGGATGTCCTAGTTATTCTTTACTCATTGCTGGGAAAAATACCCCAACGCTCAAAATGAAGGAAGGAAGGTTTATTTGGCTCACAGTTACTGAAGGTTTCAGTCCATACTTGGCTGGATCCAACGCTGAGAAGCACATCGCAGAGAGTAGAAGTTCATGGCAGCGGAACAGCAACACTATGGTGACAGAGGCAACTGACCAACCAGGACAGCAGAGAGCAATAGTGCTAGTCTGTCTCTCTGTCTCTATATTACATTAGGCTCTCTGCCTTAGCCTATCCACCTCAGGCCGCACCTATAATTCCCAGAAGTATTCAGACCCATAATCTCATCAGTACTATAACACATAATCCCAGTGGATCATGGAACAACTCTCAAACTCTAGAAGTCCCTGCCCCATGATTGCATGAGGCTTTGGGGGGACAACTAGACATAAACCATAACAGGGCAAGAGCCAGAAGTCCCATGGTGCCAGATTTGCAGAATCAAATGGTCTAGGTGTCTTTCTGAATTCTCAACAGCATTCACTGCAGTTTTAAAATCACACCTTGGAAAGACATTGGCAAGAGGACTTACAGAACTGTTTCATAAAGTGTCAAGAGCAATGGGGTCAATGTACTTGAAGGAAGGGGGAGCATTTTGAGACAGATAAATGGTAACATGTCTTTTACTGTAAATTTTTTTAAAAATTCACCATATTTGTTAGTCAATTCCTGTATATACACGATGGAGTATTATTCAGCCATAAATAAGGAATAAGTTGTGTCTTTTGCAAGAAAATGGATGCAACTGGAGATCATCTTGTCAAGCTAAATGCACCAGACTCAGAAAGATAAGTGTTATCTATTTTCTCTAGTAGGTGGAATTTACAAAAGGTGACCTGAAAGTAGAAGCAAAAAGTATGTTATATGCTTGCGCAAATAAGCCGAAATGAAGCCTGCCATGTGACTACTGTGAGTTAACGAGAAAAAAAATAAATAAAACGAAAAAGCAGAAGAGAATCGAGCCAGCTGAGCGCCTTTCCTGCAGCCCTGCCCCAGCTCTGGTGGAACAGTGTGTGTTTGGAGCACGAGCACTGATTTGGCTGCTTCTGCTTTCCAGCTGGAAGTGTGCACATTTGCATTTCAAGTAGGAATTGTGCAGAATGAGGAGCGATAAAAGCCGGGCTAAGGATTTCTAAGAGGAATCCACAGTGGCAACTGTTCAGTTGGAGGGACGGAGACAGCCACGAGGCAGGCAGCTAGCCTCCTGTCACCACCAGCGAGTTCAACAGCTGCCTATGGGAACTGGAGCTGGGCTGGGAGGACGGAGCTCAACCTAACAATCTCTCAGAGCTTCTTACTTTTCATCCATTGCGAATGTCATTGTGCTGCATTTTTAAATAGTAATAAAAAGCCTCGGGATGTCCAGCCATGAATGTGAAGTCCTACGGCAACAGTCAGCCATGTGGAATTTGGAAGCTGTCACATTTTCTTCTATACGGGCAGATTTTAAACAGGCCGAAGAGAGAAGGAGAAAGCATTTGACCTTCAAGTGGAAAAAGAAAGGGTAAACTTGGAACTGAAACATCGGCATCACCAGGATTGTCACACTTTGGATCCATGGGCTGCAAGTCTACCCTCGGGTGCCACGTTTTGGGGCCATTGTTGGGCTGGAATTGGCCCTTAGTATGGGGCCTGGCATGGTGGGTTTAGGGGGCCACCATGGCACCCAGGGAGGCACAGCTCCTGTGACAGGAGGCTCGGAGCTGCACACGTTTGGGCTGCCCTTTTCCATTGTTCAGGAAGTGCTTCAGGGATAAAATGGGAGCCTGCCTGGGTGAGGATACTTCTTCTGTCTCTCGCAGGCTGTGCCTCTTAGACAGCTTTTTAGCATTTGCATGCCTCAGTTTCCCCACCTGTAAGATAGGAGTAGCTGAGAAAGTAAGAACAAACGTGCTCTGCACAGCACTGTGTCTGCTGTAGGCTGAGGGGTAGGAGAGAGAGGGAAGTGCCTGAGGGCCCTTTGGGACCCACAGCTCCCCAAGAGTAGCGGGAAGTGAGCACTTGCGAGGGGGGCCGGTGGAGCGACTCTTTGGGGCTAAGTACATGAAGAAGCCCTTTCGTGGTGTCTCTGCAGTCAGGCATTCTGTGGACTTATGGACAGCTTCAAAACCAGCCACAGGCCTTCTGCCCTGCAGCTTAGCGCCTCGTGAAGAATGGCTTCTTCAGACTAATTTTATTTCCCACGAAGCCACTCAACCTGACCTTCCATTGGCTTTCACCCTGACCCTATGTGTCCCTAAGGGCTCCCGTGTTCCGAGCTGAGGGTTTTGAAAGGTGTCTGGACCATGGCGGATGCCAACCTCAGCCTTGGATGAACCTTTGAGCACCTAGCTGACTGCGCTCCCAGGAGGCCAGCTAGAGGGCGCGAGGTGGAACCCTGGGGAGGGTGCTCTTGTCTCCACCCCTCCTCTCTCTGGTGCTTTTCCAGCCCTCTCTGCTTCTGCGGTGATGTTTCTGCCTCTCTCAGGCCTACAAGCATCGGAACTGGGCAGCCATGCACCAAACCTGAGTCTGTTGCCTAGGTAAATCTTTTCTCTTTTACATTGTTTGTGCTAGGTATGTTGTCATAGTGATGAAAGCTGACTAACAACTGGCGTACTGTGACTTCGACCTAATTTTCCAGTTCAATGCAAGGGCAGAGAGAGAGAGGGAGAGAGAGAGAGAGAGAGAGAGAGAGAGAGAGAGAGAGAGAGAGAGAGAGAGAGAGAGATCACATGCATGAGGCTTGGTATTACGCTCTGCAGTGTATGATGGGCCCTGCCTGTCCTTTGCAAGTCCCAGCTTCTGCATCTGTGAGATGGTCAGCCCACGCCTACCCTGCTGGATGGCTGTGGGGAACAGCAGAAATAGTGCCTCCACTGGATGATGCCTAGCAGGCGCAGGAGGCTCAGTACACAGCACTGCTAAGCTTTGCAACTCTTTATCAGGAGAGTCGCTTTATAGATTTTTTGATTTCACAGACTACTAAGATTTCTAGAGCACAAGGGACCAATATAAGATTGACAACTTAAGGTCATCAGACACAAACTTACATTCACTGGCACCCTTCTTTTGTAGGAGGGATTTTTTTCCACATGTGTTAGAAATGGCATGATATCAGAATAAAAGGTAGTCATAAAGCTGGGAGCAGCATGTTATTATTGTTCTAATTTCTCCCCAGATAGTGTACATTTTGTCACGTGATGATAATTCTCCCAAGATCTAGAATTGGGAGCAAGCCACTGTTTACTTCCTGTGACACCCCCCCCAAAGAACAAGTGGGGAAAGACTAGGTAGGAATTATAGCAGGATTCCCATTTTACAGGTGAGCAAGCTGAGGCAAGGCACTGACTTCTGATGCTTTGTGGAGTTCTGAACACCCATTCTGTTATCATCATTATCGTGGTAGAATACTACTTCCTAAGTGCTGTGCCAAGTACCTTACATGAAGCATTACCTCTCTGGTCTCCATAGCAACTGCTGTCACCCCTATTTACTTATTTTATTTTGTACTTAGTACAGGATCTACAGGGTCTCACTACACAGATCAGACTTGTAATGACCCTTTTTTTTTCAACAGCACCGGGGATTGAACTCAGGACCCTACACTTGCCAGGCAAGCACTTATTTTACTGAGCTATCTCCCCAGCTCCATAATCCTCCTGTTTTCAGTCTCTTGAGCACTGGGATGGATTACACATGTGCACCACTATGCCCAGTTTCAGTATCTGTCTCGGTGAGCTGGGGTGGGGCCAACAAGCCAGGCCAGGGATCGAACTCCTGCCCTTACATTTGCCTAAGCAGGCACTTTAATCCACTGAGCTATCTGGCCAGCTCTCACCCCTCCTCTCCATTTTAAACTGAGTGAAGTGAGGGTTGGAAGGTCAAAGAAGCAGAGGGGCCAAGACTCAGCCTGGGGCTGGACAGCTCCAAAGCGTCTTCATTTTGCAGATTAAGACTGGCTGGACAGAGAAAAGTTGGCTTTGATCCTCAGCCTCAGGGCTCCTGCTGCTGCTGGTCTCCAGGCCAAAGCTCTGAGGAGACTGCTGCGGAAAGCAGGCTCTGTTATTTTTGACAGTGAGAACCCAGGACAGGGTGTCAGAGCTGACCCCAGAATCCACGCTGTCCACCCTATATATCGCCTGCCTGAACTTTGTCTCGAAGAGTGGCTGAGGGTCCCTGCCTCTCCTGTCGGCTGGGGTGGCGTCTTGGGCCAGGCAAGGCAGAGACTCTTGGCAGACTGCTCTCAGTGCATAAGGGCTTGAGCAGGGCTGAGTGTGGAGCACAACAGCGCTTGAATCTGTTTCTGATTTATTAAATAAAGACCTGAGTAGGGCGCACAGATTGTTCATAATCTTCCAGTGAAGTACTCGTTACGTATAATGAGGGCCGAGCAGGAGCCCACGCAGCCCCCTCCTGGAGCAGGCTGCAAAGGTTCCAGCTCAGGTGGCCTGAGCCCCCTTGAAGGCTGGGCCTCTTCCCTGAGCTCCGGAGGTCCGGGCAGAGCTCAGCATGTGAGGAGGGGCATCACGGTAAGATCAGTGGGCTGGGGTGATCCGCCCCATGCCCTCTGGTGCTGTCAGCGGCTTCTGCTCCTCCCACCTCAGCCCTTGCTCCTCAGCACCTGGAGATCTCTCAGTAAAGGTAACAAAAAGGACTTAATCTCAGGTCCTCCAGATCCAGGGGAGGGTAGTAGGGTGCCACCCGGGGTTGCAACAAGGTGCATTGGCGTCTGCCTGAAGAGCAGAGAGGTTCAACCCTCTCCCCGCACCCCATGACTGAACTTCTGCAGCACATGTTCCCTCCAGCTGGAGTCTGCACTCCTCCTTGTAGAGAAACTGAGTCTGTAGCAAGAAGAGACTCTGGGAACCTTGGGTCTGGGTCCTTTGTGAAGTGGCCAGCTTGTCCTGTCCCCACCTGTGTGGCAATTGCGCGTGCGCGTGTGCGTGCGCGCACAGGATCATGAGCAGGCGTTTTAATTGCTCACATGAAGATGCCCTGGACCCTGCTCCACTTCCCAGCTCTGCCCACAGTCACCCCTGCATGCCATCTGAAGGTCCCCAGAAGTTTTGGAGGGCATGCGTTCCGCTCGAAGGGGACGGTGGTGTACTTTGTCCTGTCTCCTTGAACTGAATCATTTTATTCCTCATGTCAATCCTAAGACTCCTTTACACTGAACTTTTTGAATGAGTTTTTAAAAAATAAAATCTGTACAGATATCCCACTGATTTTTAACCAGTTATTAGAACTTTTTATCTAATAAGGTTTTGTTCTATTTATGGTACCTAATTTCCTATCTTTTTATTCTTTCCTCTACAACTTCTCATTTTTTAATTCTTAGATTAGGTTTCTTTTTTTTTTTTTTTCATTTTGCTTTTTATTCAGAGTAGGACAATGGAAATGATGTGGGAAAAGTATGTTACTTAAATGTACATTTGTGCCAAAAATGAAGGCCACTAAGTGCCTATCAGCAATGGGCCCTAATAACACACGGGGGGAGATGCAGAAAACTAAAACAAAAACTCCAGGCTCCCCAACATACAGCGTGTAAATTAACAAAAGCTGACCTCAAACCATTTCTCTATTGTTTCAAAATACATATTGGGTATATTTTGTTTCTTGATACTGTTGAGAAAACAGGTACAAATATTAAAAGCAGGTGATGGAAAGTATTGTAGTGTAATATCTGCTCAACTTGATCATTGTCATTCAGTGACCTTGTCACACATTTTTAAGAGAAGCTATTGATGCAGGATGAAAAATTGATCTTTTAACCTGGAAAACACTTGGATGAGTTAGTGTTCTCTAAAACCAAAGAATGAATTTTAGGAACGAGAGGGAGGTTTAGAATAGAAAATTTATTGGGAAAGAAAGCTTCTATCCAAGAGGGGAACAGAAGGGAGGCTCCAAGTGGGCTGCCCCGGAAATTGTCTTTCTTTAAGAGTCTTATAGGGCAAAACCATGTGATAAGATGGATCTAAGGTGAAACTAGGGGAACTTGCTTAGGTGGTCATGAGGTGGGACAAAGTCATGGTTGACCAATGAGATTACAGGTATCACTGTTCAGGTAAAATTGATTAAATCAGGAGCAAATTGGGAAGCAAGTCACGTAGCAAGCAGGCATGAATATGGAATAAGGGTTCTTTTTGTTGGGGTTGAGTTTCTGGCTCCTTTAGGCTTTTTTAGTGTGGTGATACTCATTTAGAATATAAATCCCTGATACTTAACTTTGAGTGGGTGGCTGTATTTTTTTACTCTTTTGTTTTAAGGTCTGGCCCACAGGTGCCTGTCCCTTGCAAAGCTGCATAGTCAAGTTGTTTTCCATATTGTCCTGGAGGGCCTGGCCCTATCTGACTACCTATAATATCTCTATCTAATTTAGCTGCCTACAACACTATGATAGCAGGTGCCCTGGCCATCTCTGCCCTGAAGCTAGCACCGTGCACACTTCAGTGTGTACCAGCTTATTCCCCCGGGGCACTGCTGCACCAGGCAGCCCTGCTGCTGTGACAGTGAGCTCCTGGCCTCACACTCTGTGTCATCCTCACCCCTCCCACTGTCACTTGCTCTTGGGCTTGGCTTCCGCAGCTCCCGTGCTTGTCCCCTAGTGGAGCCAGGCATTCCTGTCGCCGTGCCTCATTTCCTCGCCAAATCCTGCCAGGCTTCTGGCCCTCTTCACAGCCACGCTTGTTCCACACCCCGCTCTCTGCCCTTCTGAGCTTATTAAACTCTCCCGCAGGGTATTCTTTCATTTTCTGTGGCTACCAGCAGGGAGGCTGAGGCTGGTGTTCTGATCTCTGTGCTCTGAGTGCTTGGGGGAGCTCAAGCTCAGCAAGGGCTGTCTGTGGGAGCTTGGCACCTGCCTGGGGTCACGGTGACGTCCTTCGAGTGATCTCTGGGATCACTGGGTCTAGCTGGCTTTGATGTTCTCTCCTGGTCTTGGTGTCATGAGTGTGCTAGGGCTGGAGCCGGGCTTTCCGGTTTCCTTTGGTGTCTCTTTCCCCTGTGTTCCCCGGGGCAGACAGGCAGCTTCCTCACTGTTCCCAGGGGACTGTGGGTGGGGTTTCCCAGCCTCCTTCCAGGGACGGAAAGGCACATTGTTTACCTGGATCTCGGTTCACACACCAATAAACAGAGTCAAGGAGATGGGATTCCTTGGAGATCTGGCCTAACAGGAATGACAGTGTGAGGAGTATGGGAGGATGTGGGAAAGATTCAGAGCTGCACTGGTAAATTTTTCTAGGAAAACATCATTAGAGGAAAGAAATAAATACTTTAGCTGTTTAAACTAAGTTTTTGTTTGTTTGTTTGTTTGCTTTCTGTTTTTTGAGACAGGGTCTCTGTATTCCAAGCTGGGCTTACACTCGTTATACTGCCCACGCAGACCTCAACCTCACGGCAATCTCCTGCCTCAGCCTCTTGACTGCTGAGATTACAGGCACAGGCATGAAATATGCTTTTGAAATAGGCTCCTTTAAAAAAAATTTATTTATTTATTTATTTTTCTTGTTTCAGAACCTTTGTTTGTTTATTCACTCATTTTTATGGCCGGCTCAGCCCGCCCCGAGGGCAGGGCTGGCGCAGCATGTGGTGCCGGGGATCGAACTGCGGTCCCTGAAGCCACCCAAGCTTTCCCAAGCAGGTGCTTTAGACCACTGAGCCATCCCACCAGGCCCCAAAATAGGCTCTTTTATGATTATATAAAAGTAATTGTTTCACTTTTGCTGGTCCTTCTTCTCTTCTCTTTATCTTTTTTTTTTTTTTGTCTTGCTTGTGTCTTTTCCCGTTCTCAGACAGCGAATTTTATTTTTCCTCAACAAACCCTTTGCCAGCCTTTCTGAAAGGTTGAGGGTAGTCTTTTGATTCTTATAAAACAATGCCTCTAACCAGCAACCTTTTCTCTTATATTTTCTTCTCTCTCCTGTTTCTCTCCTCCTTTTCCCAGAATCACCTAAAGCAAACAAACTGGAGAAGCCATCAAGTACCTCATTTATCCAGAGATAAGAAGCCCTGATCCTGCCCTGTGCCTCCTGCACCCCTTTCTTCCACGTTGGAAGATCGGAGGCCTTTTCTCTCTGGCACCCGTCTATCTCAGTACATGCACTGGCTCCATTCTAAGGAAATGAAAATGCTGCTGGTTTTCTAAGAATAAATTCATCAGCTCTGGAGTGAGTCCGCCCCCCCCCTTCACCCTTCCCTTCCATGTTTCAGGCTACCCTGAGCTGTACTTTGCCCTTGGGGATCAGATTCCTGGGTGGCACTGCCACCACCTCTTCTCTAGGTGTTATCTGAAGAAGTCACTACTTCACCATCCTATGGAACTGAATCTTATATTTATTTATTATTTTATTGTATGTATCTTTCAGGAAATAATCTCTTTCTCTCTCTTTTTTTAGGTTGAAGGTGATAGCTATGACCTCTGGTCAAACTGGTGCTACCTTAATTTTGAGAGGTAAAAGTCCTGTACAAACTAGTCACTTTGTTGGGGGCAGCCTGACCCGTTTAATCTGGGTTCCATCTAGATCCCTCACCCAAGATGCACAACCACCCAGAATCCTTTGCTGTCCTCAAGGTCTCATGGAAACAGAGCATGTCGGAATGTAACTTGCAGGTACACACTTTCACTTCTCCCAGAGAAGATTCTCAGGAAGGGGCTGGAGGACAGGCCTCAGCGTCAGACAGGGCATCATCAGGAATTGCAGTCCCCTCCATTGGGTAATCCTTCATCCATGTGTCCTGCCAGGGAAGAGCAGGATGAAGGGAAACAGGAATTCTGTGGGAGTGGCCTGAGGGTGAAGCCGTATATAATTAAATTGCAGTTTAAGGAATGAGTCCACAATTTTAGTTTACACACAGTTTAAATTGGGGAGTGATTATTTATCGTAACCTTTGTCTAACCCAAGAAGACCTTTAAAGCATGGGTCTGGTCTTGTGGTCAAGGGCTGGGGCCCCACGTCCCCTTACTAGCCACTTGCATGATCGTGGTAAGCCCTGTTTTCCTCATTAGGCTGCCGATACTGCTTCCCTGTCAAAGCCAGGACCTCAGCTTGTAACTCAGTATGGGTGAGGGGCTGGTCACTTTTTGTCAGCCATAGCTATAGGTGAGACAAGATAAGTCTACTCCACCTGGGGGAGGGGGCAGCAGGACTCGTCTGCCATCTTGACAATACTAGAAAGTCTCCGGTGGGATCCTGTCCTCTTATTCTTGAGAGGAATCCTCCACCTTGTCCAAGCAGTCTGAGTCAGAAGAGTCACAGAGTCACCCAAGGGTCTAGGAACACTGCACTGCATGAGGGGTCCCCAAGGTCTGGACAGATCTGTGACCAGGAGACCGCAGAGCTTTGGAGAGCCCAGTTGCTCTCTGTGAGCAGAAATATTCTAGAACCAGAGGCCCTGGTCTAAGAAATTCAGCCTGGGGAGACCTTAGACTTCAAGGATCCTATCTACAACTTGTTGGAGAAGTCTGGGCAGAGGCTAACGGAACTCCAGGCTGCCTGTGTTATGCCCCATTCCACAATAGGTGGGGTGCTTTGCTATCTACAGGCAGTGGGGTCCTCCTACAGTCTACATAGACAGAAGGGACCCCGCCTCTTCCCCCAGCCAAGAACTTCTTACAAAATGAAAAAGCATTTGCCACAGCCTCTCACCACCACTCACATAATTATCTTTACCTAGAATTAAGAATTATGGTGTGTTTGGCTTGAAGGAAGCAACTGTGTGTTAGACAATTTTGTTTTAAGAATGGATTAAAATGTTCTGAATTGGATTTTTTTTTTTTTTTGGAGGGGGACACACATTCCTTAACATTTATTAGTGAAACAAGAATTAATAAACTATGTTTTTAAAAACCAGGCATCAAACTCAAAGCCTTGGACTTGCCAAGCAGGCGCTGTGCTGCTGAGCTGTATGCCTGGCAACTAAAAAATCTTAGAGTGCTTGCTTTGTTGGCATTTTTTTTTAAATAGCTCTTGCAAATGGGGAAATAAAAACTGCAAGTTGAAACTGAGTCACTGATTTTGCCAGATGTTTCTCGAGCCAAACTGGTAACAAGGAAAACACTGGAAAAGCTTCCTGTCCCCTTCTTAGAAGTCACTCACTGGTAAACGAAAAAAGGGGGCCGCAGGGTGGGGAAGCACGTGTCCTCTCGCTCAGCAGAAGAGCTGGGTTCCAGGACTTGAAGGTCACTGAGACCTTTCCTAAACCGAAGTGAATGCACTGGGGCATGCGAGTGGGCCAGAACCTGTGCTTCTTTCCAGGACAGGAAGGCTGGGCCCAGAGCTGGGCCAGGCTCTGCTGGGGGATCTGGCGGACGCAAGTGACCAGACGGGCATGCACCTCTGCCCTGAGGGGGCATGCGCAGTGTGGGACACACACATACCAAAATGCACTTCTGCTCCTGTTTGCTTTTGCCTAAATGCGTGCATTGATGTATGCCAGACACAGTGTTGAAAGAGCTGCCAAATACGTAGAAACGAGGGCTGCAGACACACTCGGAGCCTCTGTCTCCACGGCAGCCAGTCTCTGTGTGGCACACGGGTGGCACAAATCCTAGGGCTGAAGAGTGGGAAGACAGTCATGTCCCAGGCAGTGGGCACAGGACGTGAAGGGGAGCAGGATGAGCAAGCTGGAGGAGCTGGTCAGCCACAGCTGCTGGGCTCCTAGGAAAGCAGGTGACATAGTCTTGGGGCTGGAGAAGAGCAAGCATCCCTCCCGCTAAGGCTGAACCCCAGCCACGGCTTCCTGTGGTAAGTCAGGGCTCCTCCCCATCCCTTGCATCCAGCCCCATTTCCCAATAGAACTGCCCAGTGTGGTTACCCTCATTCCCCTCCCGCTTCTTGGAGTCTGGCCTACTCTGGCTCTTGCAAACCCCAGTGCTGGAATCTGTATTGGCCCGTGTCACCCAGAAAGGACTCAAGGACAAATCCAGACTCTCCCCATCCCTGCCCTGGCTGGAGGACTCCTTAGTAACAACACACCCTGCTGCACTAGTCTCCAAGATACTGCTGGCTCCTGGTGTCCTTGTCCGTGGAGGCCAGCCAGCCCAGTTTTGGCTTCTTGTATTTGCCATCTTTGAGCCTTTGGTGTGGCCAAGGCTCTCTGCCCCGCTGTCCCATCTCCAGAGCAGTGTTTCCATCCCTGGCTGCACACTAGGAAAGGCACCTGGGACTTAAGAAAAAAAAAAAAAAAAACAAAACGCTAATACCTGGGCTTCCTTCCCAGAAATGCTGATTGCATGACCCATGATGGGCCCTGGCTTGGGACACTTCTTTAGAAAACTTCTTTTGGCTGATTCAGGCTGCCTTAAGGGTAGGTCTCATGCTCCATGTGGAGGAGAGGATCAAACCTTGGTCCCCAGCGCCTGAGTGACTTTGCCAAAGCATGTACTTTAGTCAACTGAGCTACCCGGCAAGCTCCCAGGACTTCTTTAAAGTGTTCAGTTGACTTTGATGAGCTAAAAATTGAGATCCATAGTCTACAGGTACCTTTAACTCCCCACCACTTTCCAGCTGATGGATACAAAACCAGTCTTTTCTCCAATTTCCATGATTGTACAGTACATTTAATTTCTGTTTGGTTATTATCATTCATCAGAAAGCCAAATCAAATCTTCCGCCTCCCTCCCCGCCCGCTGGGCTCCTTCACTTGCATGCCAACCTGAGCTTGCCTGCATGCATCCTTGCTTCTGCCCCGTGGTATGTGTTGTGACCATTAATTCTGCCATGGCAATCTCATTAGATTAAGAGACACCTAGCAGATTGGTGGCTGGTGTGTCTTGTAGGGGGAGCCTTGGGTCCAGACCTGGTCACCCTCCGTTACTCTTTGCCTGCTCTGCTCTCAGGCTGCCAGGACCCAGGCAGCTCTGCTGCTCCATGCGCATCCTCTGCGCTGCTCCTCCCTTGGAGCCGGTTAACTGTGGTCTGAAGCCTCTCAGACATGAGCCAAGTTAGCCCTCTCCTTGCGTGAGTCTCTGTGTACGTATGTGCCTGGGCAATCAGGTAGCTGACATGCACCCTTGTGCACGTTCCACCTTTGGGCTCCTCAGCTGTATTGCACTGATCTATCTTTCCTTTGCATCCTCTGGACTCCAGTCTGTTTCCCCTGAGCTGTGGTGAAGACCTGCCGGTTGACCTCCTCCCCTGCATTCCCCACACAGTCATCCATTGGGAGCTTGCAAAGCCCAGCTCTGATGGTGCCATCCCCTCCTGCAAGCCTCTGGGACTCTCCCTGGCTCAGGCAGCCCCTGCATCTCTGGCTCCAGCCCTGCATGGTTACCCAGACCTACTGGGACCCATGTTCCATCCCCACAAATTCAGGCCCCCGTGAATCTACCGCTGGCCTGGCTGCTCCATCTGTCCACAATGTTCCCCTTCTGCGTCCTACTCACTCCAGGCCTCCAAAAAGGATGATGCCTTTTAGAAACCTCCCTCTCCCTGTGTGCTGCATGATGCTGTTTATCTCTGCACCTGTCTTTGGAGGCCCAGGGTGGGTGCTCTGGAAAGCTTGGCAAATGAATGCTGACTGTGAGGTGAGTGGAGAGGGTACGGCCAGCTGCATAGAAGGAAGAATCCAGGACAGTGTGGGGTGACCTGAGGTTACCTTTGCAAACCCCAGAACAGCTCATTTGCCTTCTATTGCGTAGCAGTGATAAGGGCACCAATGTCCCTCTCTCTAGAACAGAGACAATAAACGCCCTGTTAGCAGAAGGGCCTTCAGGGTCAGAGGAGGTAAAGCATGTGAAAATGCTTAGATAAATCTGAAAACAAGGGTGAGTATGCAGTGTCCCTGCCAGGCAGATGCCCCTGAGCTGGTGGTTTAGGGAATGCTGGTGTGGAAAGGAGCATGCACTGGGCTCCCAGAGAGGGAAAAATCCGAGAATTCCTGTGGTCGGGGAGGACAGTGTGGGGTGAACTCCTGCTCTGGAGCTGAGCTGAGGCCTGCTGGGAATCAAGGCCTGGCTTGTGTCACAGCGAGGAGCCTACTTTTGTGACCATGGTCAGCATCCTTCAGGGCCTTAAAAATAGCACCAGGAGGATATTTTTAGTGCACCATCCTGAGGCGTGGCTGGATACCTCAGGCTCCATTGACGTAAGAAAACAGTGTTGGCTCTGTTTGTGAGTGATTCATACAGCTGGTTTTAGGATTTGGGGGAACACAAATAAAAACAAGGCAGGACATGCTGGGTTCCAGCCATTGGGTGTCCCCACCCCCACAATATCTATGCAAACGCTCCTGGGAAGCTTGCCCTTGAGCCTGCTTCTCTGGGGCTTGCACAGATCACAGTTCTGTCTGGAGGGACCGGGAAAGGTCCAGGAGGGTGGAGAGGACAGGGAGCAGAAGACTCAGCCCATCGGACAGGCCGGAAACTGAGGCTGCCAGAGAGTATGTGTGGTGGACTGACAAGACGTGGTGAACTTGTGACACCCTGAGGAACTGCGCTGGGTGTGGAGGGCCCAGCCGAGGACTGTTGCCATTAATATAAAGAAGAGAACCGGAGAGAGGAAAGGGAGGGCTGCTGATTCCCCTGGATAAGTGCGGAGCCCTGGCTTTCCTGATACGAACTCAGCTGTCCTCCTCATCAGAGGGACCTGGGACTTTGCTGTTACTGAGGGTGGCTGCAGTTCCCTTTGGAGAGCTCTGGTCCTTACTTTGAGCATCATCGCTTCCTGGCTTTGGAGCGGAAGGCGTGTGCTGTCCATCCTCCTGGAGTCTTGTCGCCGGCCTTTCCTCGTACGAGCTCGATTGTTCTCACCACCGGCAGGGCTGCGGACCTCGCTGTTGCTGAGGCATAGCTGCAGTTCTTTTTCGGGGAGCTCTGGTCCTTGCTTTGAGCATTGCTTCCTGGCTCCAGTGCAGCAGCCTGCTGCACAGATCCCTCATCCCACTGGCACAGACTGCCTAGCTCCCACCACTGACCCTGGGGCCTTCCCAGCTCAGATCTGTGAAGCAGGCCCATGGGAGACATTGGCATGGCTCTAGGCCTCCAGCTGGACTTAGAACGGGCATTGTCATGGGCGCTAGGTTTGCAGCTGAACTCGTGCAGGACGTTGCCATGTCCAGGACCTCAGCTGGATTCTTTGGGTATCCCATGTGTGAGCAGATATCCCATTTGACTTTTGGGGTGGCTATTATAAAATACTCTTATAAATTATGTGTCTTGTATTCCTTTTCCTTGCAAACTCTGACTTCACTGTTTAAATGCTCCCAAAAGCCACACATTCGATTTGTGACGTGGATCCAGATCCTCACATAATCTTAAAGTTCCTGTGCTCTGGCTAGTTCTCCAACTCTAAGACCACCGTGGAATCTACTCAGCATATGATCTTGTTTGATTCTCACAGGAGGCAGCCTGTGACCCCCAGGAGCAATGAAAGAAACCAAGGTTTGGGAAAGCAAAGAGCTCCAGGCACTGTCTGCTGCCTGTGAAGTGCCCCAGCCACACTCAGTCCTTCTGAGTGGCTCAGATGAACGACCAATGGCTTCAGACACTGGCACCGCAGCACCTAGCTGGTTGAGAGCAGCACATGTGTCCATCTGTCCTTCCTCACGGGCTCCCCTGTGGGGGACAGGGCTGCAAATGTGACACCCAGAGCTCAATCTGTATGAGAGGGAGGCAGGTGGGCCATGAGCTTGCATGCTGGCTGGCTGCTGACCCCGCTGCCCCAGGAGCCTCACACAGTGGCACTCTGACCTGACCCCTGTGTGGCCACTGCTCCCCATGCAGCCAGGCAAGGTTCACAGTTTCCTTAGCCATCAAGAGAACTGAGGGGACCCGGTCAGCTCTGGGGGCTACATGAGGAGCAAGTGATAAAAACCACTATTGGGTGGTTGGGGACACTCTGCTTCCTGGGACTAGCCAGGCACATGGGCTTGGAGGCCATCGGGGCTGCAGCCTCTCACCACACGCCTGACTAACAGCGTAGGTACACAAGAATCACAGCGGAGCTGACTGGTGCTTGGCGGCGGTCACTGTCCCAGGCACTTGAAAGGGTGGATGCAGTTTCAGGAAAGCGGTAAAACGTCATACAGTGAGTGTTAGCCCTGCCTGGCTTTGCTCAGCTGCCTATCAGTAAGTAAAACCAGGCTCATTTTAGCCTCTGCGCTTGATTCCATTGTGTGAGTGGGCCCTATGTCATCGCCGCATTTCTGACTATCTCCATGTTTCACGACCTCAACCAAGTCCACAGAAAGACACACTTCCAGTTACTTGGCAGAAACCAACCTTCACTCATCCCAGCCTTTTTATCCAGATTTTTAAAAGGGAGACAACAGAGACACATGAGGACAGCCCAGCCTGCAATTTCTCAGGCCAGGTCCTCAGCTCCCGTGGCTTTTTAAACTACAAGCAGCTCTGCACAGCCTTTGTGATTCCTACAATAACTAACCCAGCTTGACGACCCTTTGGTCCTATTTGAGGGCTTTATCTCAGTGGGATGTCACTCAGTGGAGCCATCCCAGCTGCAGAGGGTGAGAGGAGAGCTGCATTCCTCTGCAAAAGTGATGTGGTGGCACAGGGAGCCGCTCAAGCTCCAGTTCCAGCTTTTTGCCTACAGGACTGAGCTCTGTTTCCCTTAAGGGAAGCTACCATTTTATTGAACATAAGGGATGATTGGAAAACATGGTAGACATTTACAATTAAAAAAAAACTTATTACAATAAAAAGATATGTTGCCAGAAGTGATGGGATAAGTGCATTTGGAGTGAGGAAGACTATTTTGAGGAAGATTGATGGCAATGTATCTTTTACATCTTTTTGCAATACGCTTTTTGTTTAAATATACACTGGAGTTTTTTTATTACTTTATTTATTTATTTATTTTTAAATTTTTGTGGGACCAGGGTTCAAACTTGTTGTTATGGTTTATGTCTAGTTGTCCCCCCAAAGCCTCATGCAGTCATGGGGTGGGGACTTCTATAGATTGAGACTTGACTCATGAGTCACTGGGATTATGTGTTTTAGTACTGATGGGATTATGAGTCTAAGTACTTTTGGGATTATGGGTGTAGTCTAAGGCAGATAGATTGAGGCAGAGAGCCTGAATGTAATATAAAGAGAGACAGAGAGACAGACTCAAGCTGTTGCTATCTGCTCCCGTGTTTGGTTAGTTGCCTCTGTCACGATTGTTGCTGTTCTGCCACCATGAACTGGATGCTCTCTGCCCTGTCCCACTCAGCCTTGGGCCAGCCGAATATGGGCTGAAACCTCCAGTAACTGTGAGCTAGTGAACCTTTCCTTCCTTCATTTTGAGTGTTGGGTATTTGTCCCAGCAATGAGACAAGAGTAACCAAGACACTCACGACCTTGCATTTGCCAGGCAGGCACTTGTGCTACAGAGCTATCTCCCTGACCCTGATCAGTCTTTATTGATCTGCTGTTTATGACAATTTTTGTTAAATAAGAACATGACAGTGTGTCCTTATCCACCTTACTTAAGGGATCTCACACTGTGCAACTTCTGGCTCCTCCCCAAAGTCAAGCCAACCTTGAAAAGTAAATATTTTGAATCAGTTTAGAACTTTGAGGCAGCTATAGCAATACAATGAAAGAAACTCAGGAAAGAGGACTTCCATAACTGCTTCAGAAAGTGACAAGAACAATGGGTGTGTTAGAAGGGAGGGGAGTATTCTGAGGAAGATTCATGGCCATGTGTCTCTCACCGTAACCATTTAATTTTTAGTTATTTATTTTTTTCTTGTTTCAGAACCTTTGTTTGCTTATTCACTCATTTTTATGGCCGGCTCAGCCCGCCCCAAGGGCAGAGCTGGTGCAGCATGTGGTGCCGGGGGTCAAACAGCGGTCCCTGAAGCCACCCAAGCTTCCCCAAGCAGGCGCTTTAGGCCACTGAGCCATCCCACCGGGCCCACCGTAACCATTTAAACAATTTAAATGTTAGCTGTATTTTTCTATCATGCTCTTTGATTCTCCAGTAGCTCTTGGCTGAAATATCTGTTTTTATAAGGCTAAAACCCAAACCAAACAACAAAACCCTCCGGAATCCTAACAATTGCCTACTATAGCCAGCACAGCACAGACAAGAGGGACTCAGGCTCATCTGAGGAGCAGTTAGCACCAAGAATTCTGGGGAGCTGAAAAGGAGCCTGAGATGTGGATCTGAGGCTTTCTGTGTAGGAAAACACAGTTTTGTTTGGAGAGAAGTGATTTGCCTCAATTTCTAGGGAGCCCTGAACCTGTGACTTCTGGCCAAAGGCTTTTATTCCCATGTCACCTGCTTTGTCAGTATTACTTCTGACACCGAGGACTAAGATTGATCTCACAGTTCAGGAATGAATGACTTCGACCAACACTATTGAGCTCATTCCTGATGCATGCTGGGAGCGATGCTAGTTATAGGAGATAAGTAATGGAGAGGAGCGAATCCGGGCCTCTGGAGACTTCCACTGCAGTAAGAAAGCAGGCGGTTAAGCAGGTGAATAGCAGCATCCTAGGGAAGACTCAACAGGGTAGACCAGCAGGCTCTGGAACCTCTTTGGGCTCGCTGTGTAGCTGCTGGGAAGGGTCATGGTTTTGATGGAAGGCACCGAATGCTTCAGAAAGTGCCCCATCCTTGTGGTTTCTAAGCAGGGTCTTCAAGATAGACTAGGACTTAGAAAAGGGAGGGCAGGTGATCAAGGAGGATGTGACTCTCATTCGATGCCCTGGAGGGAAGAGTTCATTTGAGGCTTGAGTCATGGAAGCACTGTACATGAGCAAGGTTAACTGAAGTCAAGGAGGCCACCCTGGGAGGAATCTGAAAACAAGAAGGAGGAGGTTGAGATGTATTCTGAGGCCTAAGAAGGCCGTGGGGGGACAAAATATCGACATCTACAATTTCAAGTTTATTTTGGTTCAAGTTTTTAGTCCATAATTGGCCGGCTGCAAGGGAGCAAGGCATAACGGAAGAGCAGCAGAGAGGAGGAGGGCGGGTCAGGTCAGGGTAGCCAGGAAGTACAGAGAAGGGAGGAGCCAGGGAAAGATGGGAGTCCTTCTAGGCCACGCCCCAATGTCCACCTCCAGCAACAGGCCCCGCCTCCTACAGCACCTTTCTGCTATAGGCCCCCAATGATCCAATTACCTCCCAAAGCCCCGCCTATGTGTGCAAGAGACGTTGGGGGGACAACTAGATATAAATCATAACCTCTGCTGAGCCTGAGCACTCAGGGGCCAAGAGAAGTGTTGTGCGTGGCATCTGCTACGAGGTTCAGTGCCCCCACACCAGAGGCTCAAAGAACTTTTATCTACTCAGATGAAAAAACCCATGCCAAGGCCTCTGCAGCGCTATAGCTATCTGCTTTATTTACCAACATCTTGGGTATCAGAAGCCTCAGGGCTGGGCTTGAACTAAGGGATTTGGGTTTAACTCCAACAGGAACAGACCAGGTGGGGAATTCCAGAGAAGCACTCAAGAGATGAAGGCAGGAGACTGTGCTTATCACTGAGGTGGGCAGCTGTGTGTGGGCGTTGGCAAATGCTTTTCCTCTTAGGACCTTGGTATCTTAGCTGTGAAATGAGACAGCGTTTTAGGTCCCTTCCAGTGCTCATCTACCATGATTCTGTGAGTGGGAGGATCCATGCTCAGAAGCCTGTCTATATTAGCCAGTCTTGGGGCCAGTGAGATAGCTCAGCAGCCTAGAGTGCCTGCTTGACAAGCCTAGGCAAGTGCAGGAACCATGGTTCAATCCCCTGCACCACATGCTGCGCCTGCCCTGGCCCCAGGGCAGGCTGAGCAGGCCACACACACACACACACACATTAGCCAGTCTTGTTCAAACCATGACTCACAGATGAAGAGGTCAGCTGTAGTGAAGGATATATGAAAGTATGCAGCAGCAAATGGTGAAGAGCCAAAACACAAGGCCTTCAGCTCACAGGGAGAGACCTTGTTTCCTGGCTTCCACATGATCCCCAGACCCCAGCCAGCCATGGATAGTGGAAGGCTCCCTCTTAACTGGTGCCCGTGTTCGTGACAAACTTGCCTTAGAGGTTCAGCCCAAATGCAATCGACAAAGAAAACCAAGCCGCTGGCTTCCCACAGAGCAATGAGGACCATTAGTTACCTTGCCACCTTCAGGGCACAGGACTCTTCTTTCTGTCCCCAGCATGAACCAAGAGCTGGTGCTCCCAGGAAGTCCTGCCCCACTTCCTGCTATTCCCAAAGGTGCTTTAGGAAGGCAATGGCTTTCTTGGGTGTCACCAGAAGAGCCCTGGACTGTAGGTGGAGCCTGGGTTCTAGTCCTGTGTCTGGAGCTTCTTGTAGTTGGGCTTGGACAAGACAGGGCTCCTCCCAGGGCTGCAGTCTGCTCATCTTCAAAAGAGATGTGAGAGGGAAGAAGCCTGGTGTTTCTACCTCGCAGCTCATTACAAGGCGCAAATTGGCTAACGGCAGCCAAAGCTGCTTTTGTCCAGCACAGGACCTTGAGCAAATGCTGGTTCAGGGTAATGTAATGAAGGCAGTGAAGGCTGGGTGACTTTTGACATGCAGCTCCTAAAAATAGGACACTACGAGATGAATTTCTAGCTTGAATGGCCTAACTTTATCTGCCTCATTCATCCTTGGGTTCTCATGCTGGCTCTGAAGTTCCATTTTTAGCTTCTGGTAGAAGTTTGGATGGGATAACGTGGAGCATCCCTTGCCCCTGCCAGCCCTGCCTGCGTGCTTGTGCATATGAGGGGTTAGAGGATCAGCATCCCTGGGGTTGAGCTCTCTCTTGTGCTACTTGGAAGATGGGGAGTTTGATGATCTTTAATGTCTTTGCTAGCTGTCAGACTCTATGTCTATCAAATGCTCTTATTCAAGCCAAAAAGAGAGGATTAGGGGCAGGCCTGATAGCTCAGCAGACTAAAGCACCTGTTTTGGCAGAGTGCAGTGGCTAAGGTTCGATGCCCGGGGTGCCGTGCCAGACCTGGCTGAGATGGTGATTGTGACTGGGTGTGGTGGTGTACACCTGTCACCCCAGCACTTAGGAGGTTGAAAACAGGAGGATCACTACAAAAGAGTCCGATCTATATAGTGGGACCCTGTAGACCAGTGGTTCTCAACCTTTCTAATGTCATGACCCCGTAATACAGTTCCTCATGTTGCGGTGACCCCAAAGCAAAAAATAATTTTGGTGGCTACTTCAAAACTGTAATTTTGCTACAGTTATGATTTGGAATGGCTTTAGGCGACCCCTGTGTTTTGGTCATTCGACCCCTGCTGCTGCTGTAGACCCTGTAGACCCTGCCCTAAATATATAAAGAAAGAAAGCAAGAAAACAAGCAAGAAGGAATTGAGAGAGAACCAGATGGGCCAGCCCGTACCTTGGAAGAGACGGTGAGTTGGTGTATGTGTGCACACGTGCGTGCACGTGGCAGGTAAACTTCGGAGAACTATGCGTCTGGCTCTGACAGTCTGTACTTCTGCCCCACCTCCTCCTCACGTAGCAAATCCAGCCATAAAATGTGTGTTCTCGGGGAGGCAAAAATGAACTTTTGTTGTGGAACAAAAACTTGGGCGAGTGAAAAAAGTGAATCCTTACTGGTCATCAGGAGGTGTCATAGCCCCAAATCATCACTCTATCTATCTATCTATCTATCTATCTATCTATCTATCTATCTATCTATTTATTTATTTATTTATGTTGTGGCTCAGCCTGCCCTGGGGGTGGGGCTGGTACAGCATGTGGTGCTAGGGATTGAACTGTGGTCCCTGTGGTTGCCTAAGCTTGCCTAAGCAAGTTCTTTAGATCACTGAGCCATCTCGCTGGCCCCAAATCATTACTTTAGATTGTTACTGAGCAATGGATTGTCAGGGCTCGGGCTCCAGTGGTTCCCAGTCTGATGCCAGGGCCAAACATTGCTCTTACTGCAGCAGCAGAATCAGGAGGAAAGAGGGAGGTGGGCTCTTTGGCTCATCTTAGACTCTCAGCATTAGGGGGTCATTGGGTTCCATGGGGCCTCTCATACATTGGCCACCAAAACACTTTGGAAACAGATACTTCATTCTGGCTCCACATTTAGAATGAGTGTGCATACAAAAGTATGTTAAAGGGGCTGGGGAGATAGCTCCGAGGCACAAGTGCCTGCTGGGCAAGTGCAAGGTCGTGAGTTCGAACCCTGGCCCCACCAAAAAAAAAAAAAAAAAAAAAAAAAAAAAAAAAAAAAAAAAAAAAAAAAAAAAAAAAAAAAAAAAAAAAAAAAAAAAAAAAGTATGTTAAGCTGAAATGAATTCATTTTTCCATTATTTATTAAACAAAGGTACAGCTGCAGTCAGGGGTTTGTAACCTGTGCAAGAGCCAAGTATTGGGATCTGTAGTGTGCTGTGGATGCAGTGTGATTTGGCTGTTCGATTAAATCAGTGCTTTATTAAGAAAGATAAGCTGGGCATGCTGGTACACGCCTGTAATCCCCACGTTCTGGGAGGCTGAGGCAGGAGGATCATTAAGTTCCAGCCCCAAAATAGACAACTTAGAGATGGACTCTGTCTCCAATTTAAAAAAAAAAAAAAAAAAAAAAAAAAAAAAAAACAAGGATGGTGTAGCTCAGGGTAAAGGCCCTGAGTTCAGTCCTCATCACTGCCCAGAAAAAAAAAAAAAAAAACAAAGGAAGGAAGAAATGAAATAAAGAAAGAAGAAACAGAAATGTTTCCATGAGATCTCCAGAATTGCTCTTGGTCAAAATTTCAGGTGATCGGAAGCCCCAAGTTAGAGCCTCTGAACTTGGCCAACTCCCATTTTACAGATTGAGGACAGTGCAGCCCACAGGGAAAAGGCAGACCTGGGTTTGCAGCCAGGACTCCCAGTCCACTCCCTGATGTTTTCTTTCCCCAGCACCTGGACACCCAGCCAGTTCCTGAGCTGGAAGGCAGACTAGCATCAAAGCTTTCTGGCGCACCCTGGAGCTCTGGCCCTCTAGTGCCTCCACAGATGAGACAGAGGGAGAATCAGGAGTGATGGGTGGTGCATCTTGCCTGCCATGGGATCCAAGTGCCACCACAGGGAGCCCCAGCCAAGGTCACGGTGACATCCTACAACCTGCCTGCCCTGGCTCAGCCCATCACACGTGCAGCTCGGTCTTGTGACATCAGACATGCAGGTGTCATGTAGGCTCCCTGAGGGCCTCAGGGAGAGGAGAGACCACACTGTGCAAGGGCTTGTCATACCGAGATGGCATCACATTCGCAGCTCAGTCTGAATCCTATTCCTTGGCACAAGATGCAATGCCTTTTTATCTGAGGGAGAGGCACATGCATTCATTCTTGTTATTGTAAGGAAGGCTGGCTAAACACAGGGCTGTGCTTCAGACACTCATACCTGTGGCCAAGAATGCTGCTGCTGCTTTTTTTAATTAATTAATTAATTAATTAATTAATTAATTAATGTATTTGGTACAGGGTCTTGCTATGCAGCTCAGACTCATAGTGATCCTCCAGTCTCAGCCTCCCCAGCACTGGGATTGCAGGTGTGTACAACGACTCCAGGTTTCAGTGGTTGGCATGACATGGGGCTTGCACAGCAGGCAGTACTGGGGATTGAACTGGGTCCTTGCACTTGACAGACAGGTACTGAGACTGCCAAGCTATGTCCTAGACCCTGAGAATGCTTCTTTTAATAGTGGTGACCAGACTGTCCAGTCTGTAGGACCTGATAGATGTCGTACATACTTGTCTTTCTTTCTTTCTTTCTTTCTTTCTTTCTTTCTTTCTTTCTTTCTTTCTTTCTTTCTTTCTTTCTTTCTTTCTTTCTTTCTTTCTTTCTTTTTATTGCAGTGGTCTGAGAGAAGCAGCAGCTTTGGAAATCATAAGCATTTAAAGTTGGGACCTTAAGCTGGGCGTGGTGGTACACGCCTGTAATCCCAGCACTCGGAAGGCTGAGGCAGGAGGATTGGTGCGAGTTCGAGACCAGCCTGGGCTACAAAAGTGAGCTCAGGACCAGCCTCAACTGCATAGCGAGACCCTGTCTCAAAAAGACAAAAAAAAAAAATAAATAAATAATAAATAAATAAATAAATAAAAATAAAGTTGGGACCTTCAAGGAAAAGTTTCAGATACATCCTCCTTGGTGAATGGCATAATATGCAGTCAGTAACCCTCACTTATTCCCTCACCAAATACCCAGTGGTCCTATAAATCGAGATTTTGCAGGGGAGCTGGAGATAGATGAGTGAGGGAACCCATGAACACGTGTCACCTCCGTCCTCGGCATGCAGGGTGGGCCTGGCCATTCTCCTGGTGAGCCTCAGAAGCACTGACTGAATGTGTGTTTCCCATCAGACCTCAGCCCGTGGGGTCAGGAGGTGCCTCTGTCTTGCCGCTCACTTGGAACCCAGTGCCAGGCTCATCCATATTTGCTAAATGGGGAAATTGCTGGATTGAGGAATGGACTGTGGGGGGAGTCACTGAAGGAACAAAAGTGTAAGTAAGAGTTGGGGGGTTTCACCAATGTGTTTCATGTCTTTATTTGTTCATTCATTTTTGTATGCATTTGTATTTTATTTTCTCCACTTCACTTATTCATACCTATCTTATTCTCGGGACAAAAAAAAAAAAAAAAAAAAAAGCACCATCACCTTTGGAGGTGAAAGTTTTCATTTCTGGTTCCAACATGAATAGTTCAGAATATGGCCCCAAGTCCTGTACTCATTGTAACTCAGCTGGACCCTGTCCCAGCCTAGGTGGATCATGGAGGGGTCTGGAGCAGACTCAGGCCCACTGGCCACCTTGAGTGGGACTGTGTTCAAGTCACATGTCCAGGTGACAGTAGTTCAGGAGAGAAAGAAGAGGTTCGCTGGAAACACCCCACACAGGAGAAGCAGAGAGGAAGGAGGGCCATTTGCCTTGGCAATTCTGTCCCAGGCTTCATTTCTTTGTTTTATCTTTGTTCCCCCTTCGACAAGCTTTTGACAGTTTTTCATAAGATTGTGTTAGCATAGAAAAAATTAGGTTCCACTGAGGTTAGATGTTAGAAAATATTATGGCCTATGCAAACTGAATTTTCCAAGTGCCGGTTTTGTTGGACACCGGTGGAGTAGACATGAACATATTTTGGGGAGCTCTTTGGACTCCCCAAATCATTGGGGACCATGTTAAGCACCAGCAATGTGTTAGGCCACAGATTGAGTGCTGCAGTGAGGTTGAAGATGGCACAGGACAACGCAGGTGAGCAAAGACAAGCTCAGAGCACAGGGAAGTACGATGGCGTCTCTCCCGGGGCGCTGTGGAACAAGGAAGAGGCTTGCTTAACCGGGGCTGGGAAACCAGTGGAATTCAGCCGAAAGAAGGTAGGGATGTGGAGGACGACGTTGCAGACACACAGAGCCCTCCAAATGGTGGCGCAGGGACATGGGAGGGCACCGCATGTTCGGAAAACCATGAGTTGCTCTGCTTGGCTTTGGCATGGAGTGCGTCGGAGGTGGAGCTGTGGAGAACTTGAGAGCCAGGCCTGTGTTGGAGCACGAGCCACTTGGCGAGCTGCACCCAGGAGGCCAGTAGGAACGCGGACGCTGTGAGCTTTTAGAGCTGGAGAGGGACTTGGCCACGTACCTGTTCTAGAAAGACCCCCGAGGACATGATGCAAAGAGCAACGGCAAAGGGAAAGGCTGTGGCAGGGAGATGGTTAGGAGCCTTACGCCGCAGCAAGGAGGTGGCAGGCCTGGACGGAGGCAGTGGCACGGGGAGGGTTGAGGGGGAATGGATTCAGTGCTACTGCAGGAATGGGAAAAACACAGAAACTGCTCAGAAGGGAGCCGCCTGCAGCCCTCTCATTTTCAATTTCAGCCCTTCCTCCCCAGAACCTACATTCCATCAACCCTGTCCACTAGAATCCAATTCATTGCTGAGAGGAGTTCAGCACTGTCTAAGAGAGGCAAGGAAAAAAGCCGCCCCTGAGGATGACTTCACACAAATCAAAGCCTTTTTCTTTTAAGTTCATCCATCAATAGTGGAACCTTTTCACCTCAGGCTTTTAGCAGAGATTTTCTCTGCGTTTCCTTAATCAGCAGGAATATGATGATGGCAATTTTACGCCTTAAATCTATTTGAAATTGCTTTTCAGAGTGCCAGGGCTCCTGGTCACTGGCCCCAAACTAGACAGTTATTCTTGGGTTGTTGTATCCTGGGCCACTGCGGAGCTTTTAACCCCTACAGCAGTCACTGTTTTGAGCACCTCAGAGCCTCTGGGGTGGGGACTCCATTAGCACTCTCCTGGCTCCAGTGAGCAGCCAGAGGAGCTGAGAACAGGGGAGATCTAGAGCCACCAACCACCCCAGGCTAGTTAACAAATATGGCCTGGCAGGGGAAGCAAAGTATGAGAAATGCTGGCTCCAGGTGACAAAGCAGCGTGGCTTTGGAGACAGAAGAGAGAGGTGACCAAGCCGGGTGTGGTGGCGCACTCCTGTAATCCCAGCACTTGGGAGGCTGAGGCAGGAGGATCGGTGTGAGTTCGAGACCAGCCTGGGCTACAAAAGTGAGCTCAAGGCCAGCCTGAACTGCATAGTGAGATCCTGTCTCAAAAAAAAAAAAAAAAAAAAAAAGAGAGAGAGAGAGAGAGAGAGGTGACCAGGTTGGAGCATAACCTTCCTAAACAAGACCAGTGCCACCACAAGGGCCTTAGGAGTCTGCCCAGGGCACCTGACTTCCCTTCCCTTGACTAGAGCTACCCTGCAGGTGATAGATTCTTGTCCTATCTGTATGAAGGGGGTTAAGTATTGGCTCCTAAGATGTGACTACAGGAACAGTCTGCTGGTGACTCCATAAAGGGCTCCTGCTTCTTCCTTTGTGACTTCCTCCTCCTCTTCCTCCTGCTCTTCCTACTCCTCTTCCTCCTCCTCCTCTTCCTCCTCCTCCTCTTCCTCCTCCTCCTCTTCTTCCTCCTCTTCCTCCTCCTCTTCCTCCTCCTC